>SJYC01137344.1:0-60541 GCA_006408675.1 Madoqua kirkii
GTGTTGACCATCTGGTGATGTCCATGTGTAGAGTCTTCTCTTGTGTTGTTGGAAGAGGGTGTTTGCTATGACCAGTGCATTTTCTTGGCAAAACTCTGTTAGTCTTTGCCCTGCTTCATTCTGCATTCCAAGGCCAAATTTGCCTGTTACTCCAGGTGTTTCTTGACTTCCTACTTTTGAATTCCAGTCCCCTATAATGAAAAGGACATCTTTTTTGGGTGTGATTTCTAAAAGGTCTTGTAGGTCTTCATAAAACCATTCAACTTCAGCTTCTTCAGCATTACTGGTTGGGGCATAGACTTGGATAACTGTGATACTGAATGGTTTGCCTTGGAAACGAACAGAGATCATTCTGTCATTTTTGAGACTGCATCCAAGTACTGCATTTCGGACTCTTTTGTTGACCATGATGGCTACTCCATTTCTTCTGAGGGATTCCTGCCCGCACTAGTAGATATAATGGTCATCTGAGTTAAATTCACCCATTCCAGTCTATTATAGTTTGCTGATTCCTAGAATGTCAACATTGACACTTGCCATCTCTTGTCTGACCACTTCCAATTTGCTTTGATTCATGGACCTGACATTTCAGGTTCCTATGCAATATTGCTCTTTACATCATCAGATCTTGCTTCTATCACCAGTCACATGCACAACTGCGTACTGTTTTTGCTTTGGCTCCATCCTTCATTCTTTCTGGAGTTATTTCTCCACTGGTTTCCAGTAGCATACTGGGCACCTAATGACCTGGGGAGTTCCTCTTTTGGTATCCTATCATTTTGCCTTTCTATACTGTTCATGGGGTTCTCAAGGCAAGAATACTGAAGTGGCTTGCCATTCCCTTCTCCAGTGGATCACATTCTGTCAGCCCTCTCCACCATGACCCGCCCGTCTTGGGTTGCCCCGCAGGCATGGTTTGGTTTCATTGAGTTAGACAAGGCTGTGGTCCTAGTGTGATTGACTAGTTTTCTGTGAGTATGGTTTCAGTGTGTCTGCCCTCTGATGCCCTCTTGCAACACCTACCATCTTACTTGGGTTTCTCTTACCTTGGGCGTTGGGTATCTCTTCACTGCTGCTCCAGCAAAGCACAGCGCTCTTCCTCTACCTTGGACGAGGGGTATCTCCTTACCGCCGCTATTCCTGACCTTCAGTGTGGGATAGCTCCTCTAGGCCCTCCTGCGCCTGCGCAGCCAGGGTCGCTCCTCCCAGCCGCCGGCCCTGGCCTCGGGCTCGTGGAGGCTCCTCAGGGTCACCGCCCCTGGCCTCGAGCGCCAGGTGGCTTCTTCTGGCCGCCCCTGACCTCGGACGCGGGATGTCTCCTCCTGGCCGCCCCTGACCTCGGACGTGGGGTAGCTCCTCTCGGCTGCTCTTAGTGCACCGGCCTGGCTCTCGCAGCCGCCCGCACTTAGTGCGCGGTATATATACCATACATTATAACATTTTATATATTATATAATGTATATATTATGAATTATATATAGATGCCATCTTATAGAGGATACATATATACATGTGTGAATATATATGTTTATAGAACAAAAGAAAGTTTTACACATATAATGATGGAATGATTTACAATCAGCAGTTTGATGGTGATTTCAGGGACTCCTAGGGCTTCCCTCGGAGAAGGCAATGGCACCCCACTCCAGTGGTCTTGCCTGGAGAATCCCAGGGACGGGGGAGCCTGGTGGGCTGCCGTCTATGGGGTCGCACAGAGTTGGACATGACTGAAGCGGCTTAGCAGCAGGGCTTCCCTGGTGGATTCTCAGGGAAAAGGCACCCCTGGTGGTAAAGAATCTGCCTGCAAATGCAGGAGACCTGCGTTCAATCCTGCTTTGGGAAGATCCCCTGGAAAAGGACATGGACCCTGGAAAAGGAAATGACAGACCATTCCAGTATTCTTGCCTGGGAAAGCCCATGGACAAAGAGGCCTGGCAAGCTACAGTTCACGGGGTCACAAAGAGTTGGACACAACCGAACTACTAACACTTCCACGTCGCTTTCAGGGTTACTGATAGTTCTGTTTTTTTTAACTTGAATGGAGGACATTGTTCATTTCATTATTTTTAAACTTGTAAAGAAAGAATGGTGCTGCCATTCCAGTTCTACAAGGATCAAGTCATCAGCCGCTGTAGTGGCCCACCTCCAGTGCACCCTGAGGGAAATTCAGGGTGCGGAAAGACAGGAGGGAGCTCTCTGTGCTTTGGATAGATGGCCCCTACAAGGTCAAGATGGATGCGTATCTAGGGAACAATTTCAGTGACCTCAGATTCTTGTATCTTCTCACCCACAGAAAAGCACTAAAATCATTGAGAAGTCTGCTTTTAGTGATTCTCAGTAATCTTTTATCAAGATGAATGCTCGACTACTTGTATTTCTCAGCCCCCACCTTATTTGTCTCCTGAGAAACGTGTATGCAGGTCAAGAAGCAGTATTTAGAGCCCAGCAAGGAACAATGGGCTGGTTCAAAATTAGGAAAAGAGTATGTCAAGGCTTAAATTTTCACCCTGCTTATTTAGCTAATATGAAGAATGCATCATATGAAATGCCACGCTGGATGAATCACAAGTTGGAATCAAGATTGCCGGGAGAAATATCAACAACCTCAAAGAGGCCAATGATACCACTCTAATGGCAGAAAGTGAAGAGGAACTAAAGAGCTTGTTGATGGGGGTGAGAGTTAAAAAAAAAAAACTGGCTTAAAACTCAACATTCAAAAGACTAAGATCATGGCATCTGGTCCTATCACTTCGTGGTGAATAGATGGGAAAAAAGTGGAAACAGTGACAGATTTTTACTTTCTCGGGCTCCAAAAATCATCGTCTCTGAGGATGGTGATTGTTGTCATGAAATTAAAAGATGCTTGCTCCTTAGAAGAAAAGCTATGACAAACCTAAACAGCATATTAAAAAGCAGATATATCACTTGGTCAACAAAGATCCATTTGGTTGAAGCTATGGTTTCTCCAGTAGTCATGTATGGATGTGAGATCTGGACCATAAAGAAAGCTGAGTGCTGAAGAATTGATTCTTTCAAACTGTGGTTTTGGAGAAGACTCTTGAGAGTCCCTTGGACAGCAAAGAGATCAAACCAGTCAATCAATCCTAAAGGAAATTAACCCTGAATATTCTTTGGAAGGACTGATGCTAAAGCTCCAGTACTTTGGCTACCTGGTGTGAAGAGCCGACTCATTGGAAAAGATCCTGATGCTAGGAAAGATTAAGGGCAGGAGGAGAAGGGGGTGGCAGAGGACAAGATGGTTGGATGGCATCACTTACTCGGACATGAGTTGGAGCAAACCCCGGGAGATAGTGAAGGACAGGGAAGCCTGGCCTGCTGCAGTCCACGTGATCTCAAAGAGTCAGACACGACTTACCCACTGACCAACAACAGAGTTTATATATATTCTGAGTCCTCCCACCTCTCTGGAGCAGCTCCTCAGAGCTATCTAAGAGGCTCTCTCTGGCTACAGTCCTCAGTGAGGACTTAACCCTATGAAACCTAACACAGCTCTTATTTTTGTGCATTTTTATTTCAGTCAACAAACTGTAAACAAATTTTGCCTCATTTTGCAAGTATAACACAGTCCACAAGAAAACATTTTTAAAAACTAAGCAAGCAAGCAAAAATAAGTTATAAGCCTCCACAGAGAGATGAAGGAGAACATATCTGGAATATCTTGGTGGCGATTCACTGGATGTTCTCCAGGAACAGGAGGGAGTTCTGTAGTACGGTGCTGGGGAGGAGCCAAGGAGAAATCAAGGAGCTGGGGCTGGCCTGATCTCTGGCCTCATCCCTTCTCCCCTCAGTTAGTTCAGAGTTCTTCTGACTTCTGGATACCACATAACGATCTAAACTGCTTCCATGAGTTTAAAAGACACTTGCTCCTTAGAAGAAAAGCTTCTAAGATATGCATGATTTAGAAAAGCAGATTTCATCTTTCTGAAGGAGGCAGAGAGGGAAAAGGAGAACCACCACCACAGGGACTTTCCTGCGGGGTACAGTGGATAAGAATCCACCTGCCAGTGCAGGGAACATGGGTTCCATCCCTTGTCCGGGAAGATTCCATATGCCTTGGAGCAGGTAAGCCTGTGCACCACAACCACTGAGCCAGTGGGTTGCAGGGCCCTCAGGCCACAGCTAATGAGCCCCTGGCTGCAACTGCGGAAGCCCACGTGCCTAGAGCCCGTGCTCCGAGACAGGAGAAGCCAGCCCATTGAGAAGTCTGGGCACTGAGACTAGAGGAAGCCCTCGTGCAGCGTGAAGACTCAGCGAGACCAAAATACATGAGTAAAAATAAATAAAATCCCTCTGTTCTCTAAAAAAAGAAGGAACAGGGTATTAAATGGCCGCACAATAGTATTTCACAGGAGATACATCAACTATTTCCTTGGTCCATCACGGATGGAGATTTAGGATATTTCAGTGTTTGCACAAACATGAAGATGACAGTAAACACTCCCAGGCTTCAGAAAAGCTCCAGGAGCAACTGAGGCACAAGAAGCACCTATGTTTTCAAGGCTCTCAAGATTGACATTTATCAATGGGCAAGTCCCCTTCTAGAAGGATTATTCCCATGCAAACTCCTGGCAATGGCAATGAAAACACTTCTTCGAAGTTGGTATTGTTTGCTGGTTACTGGGCTGCCATGGGAGGTAATGAGCACCCCGTCTCCTGGGGAGTTCAAGTAGGTGTGGTACGACTCTTTGCCCAGGGCTACTAGGATCAAGAGGGAACTTGCACTAGTTGCACATGAGACTCGGGTATGCTTAAGGCACCTTCTAAGTCTTTGGGCCTCTTCAGTAAAGGCTGGAAGCTCTAATTCTCTCTTTTTCCTCTTTTAAGTTCCTCTTTGAGCCTATTACTTCTGCTCACACTTTCCTCAAACATTTGCTTTGTTCCTGAAGCTGCCACTGTCGATAAAAAGAACAGACTCTGGCTCACCTTCCAGTTCTGCAAAGGGTTCAGTCATGACCCACTGCAGTGCACCCTATGGAGCATTTAGGGTTGAAAGAGCATTCTGGGTTTTGGATATATGGCCCCTAGAAAGCTAAGATGCATAACTAAGGGAAGATTTCAATGACCCCAGATTTTTGCATCTTCCCATCCATAGAAAAGCACAGTACTTTGGCCACCTCATGCGAAGAGTTGACTCATTAGAAAAGACTTTGATGCTGAGAGGGGTTGGGGGCAGGAGGAGAAGGGGACAACAGAGGATGAGATGGCTGGATGGCATCACTGACTCGATGGACGTTGAGTCTGAGTGAACTCTGGGAGATGGTGATGGACAGGGAGGCCTGGCGTGCTGCGATTCATGGGGTCGCAAAGAGTCGGACACGACTGAGTGACTGAACTGAACTGAAAATCATTAACTTGAGATGTCTATATTTCTGTCATTAACAATAAACTTTCACCAAGATGTATGCTTGACTACATGTACTTTTCAGGCCAAAAAAATTATATATATACTGGCTTCTCCCTCAGCTCTTTGGAGCAATTCCTCAGAGATATGTGAGAGGCTATCTGTCTGGCTATCGTCCTCAGTAAGGTCCCCATAAAACTGAGATACCAAGGTTGTGTTTTTTTTTCAGTTGACACCACACAGGCCCTGGGTTTTCTGAATACAGCTGCTGAATGTCAGATAGATTTAGCCTTCCTGTGGAGTGATGCAGGACATTTAGTCCATAGTGGTGAAGGGGACTCACCTGGGGTCACTCAGACCTAGGTGCAAAGCTTTGCCATTTCCTATTGGGTGCCTTGAGGACAGCTTGCTTCATCTCCTTGAATCTCGATTTCCCTCATCTGTGAAGTGGGGATCTCTGTAGCCCTCACCCCACAGTGAAACCACTAGGTGGAATTTCAGGGGAGCTCCTATATGTCTCAGCGTAGAAAGAATTCAGAGAGGCAAAGTGATAGATAAGAGGTGATTTTTTTTCAGGCAGCTGAGAGGGTGCTGCACCTCAAGAACTTAGGGCTACAGTTTTATAATCAAAAGTGGGGAGGGGGAAAAAGACTACCACCTTCTTTCTTGAGTAGACGTCATGTTTCCATCATCAGCTCCTCCTCCAGGTTGGGCAGGAGAGTTTTCTTGCCCTGCCTGGAGGACTCTTACAGCACTATGGAAAAATTATTTTAGGTCTCAATACAATGATGGTCTTTCACTTTGAAATGTCACCTTTCCATAAATTACTGTTTTTTTTTACGTGTGCAGAGAGCATGTTCTAGGGCTCATTAACTTTCTGAGCTCACTGGGCAGGATGTAGGGCTCAGGCCACCATTGTTTTATTGTTTGGGGCCAGGACTTATGGTTCTGTTGCTAAACAAACCTGCCTGGTTTTGTGGCTAAGCAAGCCTGCATTCTTGAGTGATTGTTAACTTCCAGGGATCTCCCATTCTTTTTTCTTTACTTACAGTCACTTACTTTGCCCCTTTACTCTGTCCCTATCCACGAGGCTATTAAATGGGTCAAGCAGAAGGACACTGTCACCTACGCAACTGTACTCTGTAAATCACTATTGTCTAAGGCCGAGATTCCAAAGATATGCTCTAGACCACAATGTCATCCTCTCTAAGGTGGGGAGCTGGAGTGCTCCAAAGGCAAGGAACACGAGGGTGGTGGGAGGGGTGGGCAGGGAGGAGAGTGAAAGACCACCCAGAGCTGGTGGCCCTTGAGCAGGGTCTAGCACCTAAGAGTCTGTCAGGGAGATAAGGGAAGGGCTGGCAACCCAGGCAGGCAGCTCTGGGGGAGCAGAGGTGTGGCCGACTGTTAAGTCCCCTACTTTCCTGGCTAGAGCAGGAGAGGGTGCAGGTGGGGATAAAAGATGAAATCAGCAAGGGGAGGTCGGGCTAGATGGTAAAGGGCTTCAATCAATTGCTGGGCTCAGTGTTAGGCCTCAGTCCTCAAGGTGATGAGGAGGCAGGACAGACTTGGAGAGAGGGAGGTGGTGAGATGAGATGTGTGCAGCCTGTGGTAGTGGAGGCTGTTGGAGGAGGAAATCCCCAGACCCCTCTTTCGGTGCCCTACCTCACTCCAGGGGCTTCCCTGGTGGCCCAGACGGTAAAGAATCTGTCTGCAATGCAGGAGAAGAGGGTTGGATCCCTGGATCAGGAGGATCCCCTGGAGAAGGGAATGACAATCCACTCCAGTATCCTTGCCTGGAGAATTCCCTGGATAGAGGAGCCTGGCAGGCTAAAGTTCATGGGGGTCGCAATGAGTTGGACACGACTGAGCGACTAACAATTACCCCACCCCAACAGAAGGAAAGGAGGCTGGGAAACGGGAGGGGGAACTAGATCCTCCAAGGCGAGTAGACCAGTCACCTGTTTTGACCTATTTGCCATATTCGTCATCGTCGTCGTCTTTTATGGCCACTGCAAGGATCTTAGTTTACCACCCAGGAATGGAACTGGTGACCCCTGCAGTGGAAGGGCACAGTCTTAACGGCTAGACCACAGGGGAATTCCCTGCCATGTTCTTCTTTTAAAGACCAGCCTACTAGATGGAAACGCTGAACCCAATTAGGAGATCTCACAAACAGGCATTACAGGCAGGGCAGCCGGAGTTTGTGTACGCAAGGCAGAGCGTTCACTAAGTGAAAGTGTCAGTTGCTCAGTTGTGTCCGACTCTGCGGTCCCATGGACTCTAGCCCTAAACTAGGGTCCTCTGTCCATGAGAGTCTCCAGGCAAGAATACTGGAGTGGGTTGCCATTCCCTTCTCCGGGGAATCTTACCAACCTGGTACCTTCTCAGATACTTATCGCCATTGATTACCAGAAGAATTTTGACGCCGATTCGACCACCTCTCCCTTGGGAAGAGAACCCCCTAGTTTCACCGTATAAAAGTTCCTCTCCGGCCTCCTATGGTTTATATGCGTGAGGTTTCATCTCAGCTCCTGCTTTAGCAGCGAAAGCAGAACCGACCTGCAGGTGACTGAGAACAGGAAGGAGAGTGGGGAAGACCCTCGGGACCGCGCGGGGCGCCTTTGCCTTTAAGGGAAGGGGCGAGCCATTGGGGGCGTGTCCGCTGGGCGGGGTTGTATGAGGGGCGTGGCTGGCGCGGGGAGAGCCGGGGCCCTGCCTGGGGCAATCCCGGGCGCTAGACCCGGATGCGACTGCCGGAGGAGAGCGCGAGTGCGAGAAGTCTGGGGCAGAAGGTCGGGCGGCGCGGGCCGGCGGGCGGAGGCTGGAAAGGCTGTGAAGCCCAGCGGGGTCGAGGTGCGGAGTTTGCGGGTCCGAGGCCCGGCCGGAGGTAAGAGGAGCCTCCCTGCCGTCTGGGCGCGGCGGGAGGATCACGCACCAGGAGTTCATCTGCTCAACATCCGCCAGGATTGGGAAACGTTGGACGTTCTTGGGATCTCGCACCTAGAAAGTGCAGCCGCAGAAGTGATCGTAACCCCAATTTCCTGCCTCTGCTCCTCCCTATCAGGTCTGCAGATCTTCAGATCATCTGAAAGTCTAGCCTCGGAGAAGCGCACAGCCGCGCTCAATAAATGCTCCCTTGTGAGCGAGCACGAGAAATCGGCTGCCAGTAGAGAGGAGACTCGTGTTGATCCTTAAGCTGGGAACACCTGAGGGTGTGAGCCCTTGTTAAATGTTAAATGAACCCTTATCGTTTGCTCTGACGCGCCAGCGTCTGTCTTCGTTTTACGGATGAAGAATCAGAGGCTCAGAGAGGTGGAGTGACCTCCCTAAGGCCGCATAGCGCCCCAGTGGCTAAGCCTATATTGCAGACCTGGAGTGTCGGCTCCAAGTCAGTGCCAAGTGCAGTTACAGAGAACTGCGGAAGGGAAGAGCCTGTCAACAGGTGAGAAAAGAGTGCTGAGACAGGCCCTTCTGCTCCCCTTTCCTTCACCCAGGCACCCCCTCCCCCGCCAGAACTTTGAGCAAAGATTTAAAAAAAAAAACACAGCGTTGTTTTCTGGGCTTTGTTTTTCTTGAAGGCAAAACAGTCTCATTAGCAACACGTGGAAGAGCCAAAAGAAGAAAACTAGTGTGCCAGGGACTTTTTTTTCCTTTTTCCTCGTTCCAGTTTAATTTCTTTGGAAGAAAAATTAAGCTGGTTTTTCCCTAGCGTTGAGGGAAAAGACAGATGCTAAAGTCCAGCCCAGCTCTGCTGCTAATGGGCTTTGTGCCTTTGAGCAATTCATTTCCCCGTGGGCCTTGATTTCCCCATCTGAGGCAGTTATTGCCCCGGGTTTCCATGGAAACACTGCTGGGGGCTCAGGAGGAAGGGCTCTGTACTCTGCCTGCTAGAAGAGTCAGGCCCATCCAGAATGTGGCTTCTACATCAGCTTTCTTTTGGAGGAGGAAGAGAAAGGGGCGTTCTTCAGGCCTCTCCTGTTGGGTCTTGTGGTCTGGTCTTCTGTGACACTGTCCCTTTCTCACTCCTACCCAGCAGGCCACTGGAGGTGCCAGCTGTTTGGTGCTGAAACGCTGCGGAAGGGGAAGCATCGGGTGAGGGCCGGGCCCCTTGGGGGCTGATGGCCGGAGGACTGCTGAATTTATCCTGGGTCCTGAGTTTGCTCTGTGTGCTGCAAATGGTGGAGACAGTGCCCGGGGCCTGGGCCCCATCTGCAGGGGCCCACATTAGCTCCCAGTTTCCAGCCTCAGGTGTGAGCCAGACCAGTGTGGTAGACGTGAGTATCCACACAGGGAACTGGTATCAGGTGGGGACGTATTCAGATGATTTGGTATTTATTGAGCACCTACTCTGTACCAGGCACTGAGCTGAACCCTGGAATATGCCAAGGAACATACACTATAGACAAAAATCCCTGCCCTGATGGAGCAAACAGTCTCCTAGGAGGATGGCTAAATAAACATGCAGATTTCAGGCAGTGAGATGCTAGGTGCTCTGCAGATGAAGAGGATGAAGTGGTATTGTGGAGTGGAGGCTGTGAGGTACAGGGAGTATTTACAACTGTTTGAGATTGGATGATCACACGTGGCTTCTGGGAGGAAGTGACTTTAAGCCAAGCCCTGAGTGGAGAAAGGAAGCCACTTGTAACAGACACCAGAAGGAAGAACATTCCAGGTGGAAAGGAAAGCATATGCAAAGGCCCTTAGGCAGGAACAAGCTTAGTGGATTTCTAGAACTGTGAGGAGGCCAGAATGGCTGGAACGGGGTGAGTCAGTGGGGAAAATGTTAAGAATGAAGATGGAGATGTAATGGTGGTCTTGGTGGGTGGGGAATGGTAGTGCCTTTGAATTGGATGCACCAAAGCAGAAACAGTGATGAGAGCAGGGAGGCTTTCTCCTGAGGCAGGGAGGTATGCGGGAGGTGGAGACAGGCTGCAGGAAACTCGCATCATTCTGTTCTGATGTCTGTAAGGGGAGGGGAGGTCACAGTGGATCCAGAGTGAAAATCTGAAGGCAGGGGGCTGGATTCTCGCTTCGTATTTTCTTCGGTGGGAGGACAGACAGAGTAACAAACTCCTCCCCACCTGAATGGACAGCTGAGAGTGTGTTTAGCGCCCATGGTAACTTTATGGGGCCGCAGAGTACCTTCATGCCCTTTTGTCTGAACAGGCAAACCGGTAATTATGCCCATTTTATAGATGGGAAAGTGATTTGCGGTTACTCTAGGTTATAAAATTGCTGCCTCTTGGAGGCAGGAAAACAGGGGTTATCTGTGGCTTGGGTCAGATAATTCTCTGAGTTATTGAGCCAGCGCTATGCAGAACTCACCAAATCCTGCCCTCAACCCCCTGAGATGAGTCTGATGATTTCTCTGTTGCCCATGAGGATGCTGAGGTTCAGGGAGGGGAAGTTGGCTATTAGGGAAGTTGCAGAGCCAGGACGTGAACTCATTGCTGCCTCCTGCTGAATCCAGATCCTTCCTCTCTGGCTTACCGTCTCCCAGGACTGCACAGGTAGCTGCCCTTTTGAAAGTCCTGCCAGCCTCTGGCCAGGGAGCCTGCAGGCTAGGAAGGGCCACCCACTCCTCACCTAGGTCCTTTATGTCGTCACTCATTCAACAAATATTTATTGAGCACCTACTATGTGCCAGGAACTATGCTACACGTGAGGAGTAAATCACTCAGTTCCTGCCCTCATGGAGCTTAGGTTTCTAGCTGGGGATGCACCCTGAGCAACAGGCTCACAGGTCAGGTAAATCCACAGGATTTCACTGAGCGACAAGGATCACGAAACAGGGTAGGGATGTGATGGTGTGAGATGGAGAGAGGTGACCGCCTTGCTTTGGGCCGTCAGGCAGGCCTCTCTGTACAGAGGCCTGAAGCTTTGCAAAGATAGAGCAGAACAGCACACGCAAAGGCCCCGAGGCAGGAGCAGAAGGCCAGGTCATGCACAAACTTTGGGAGCCGGAGTGGCTAGAACAGTGAGCTAGGGGGTGAAGGAGACAGGAGAGGGAAGCCAGATTGCCTGGGGCTTTGTGGACCACTGACGAAGGCAATGGCAACCCACTCCAATATTCTTGCCTGGAAAATCCCATGGACAGAGGAGCCTGGTAGGCTATAGTCCACGGGGTCACAAAGAGTTGGACATAACTGAGTGACTTCACTTTCACTTTGTGGACCACTGTGCAAAGTGGGTCCATTCCTAGGCATGAGATGGGAGCCATGCTAGCATTTAGAACACGGGGGGCGGGGGGACATGATCTGGGTTTTTTGTTGTTGTCACTGGACTGCCAGGGAAGTCCCCAGGAAGGACATGATCTGATTTCAGTTTTTATAAGGATCCCACTGGCTGCAGTGGGAGAATCAACTGGAATGGGCAGAGCCAAGGAGCAGGCTGGCAAAGCCACTGGGGGAGCTGGTGGTAGTAGCTCTGGGAAGGGGTCGAAATTAAGATTTTTTTGTCGGGGGGCGGGGAATAGTACTGAGAGTGACCAGTGACCTCATCCTTCCAAGTGTGACCTCAGAGGGCCAGAGACTTGCTTGGCATCAGACTACCAGGGCCCAGTAATTCCAGGACACTCCTTTTGGGAAGAAGGAAGTCTGAAAAAAAAAAAAAAATCTCCACAGATCTGACAGACTGGACATTTAGGGCTGACCCTCGTGGTCCCGAGGGGAACAAGCTAAGAGGTACAGAGAGCTCTTTATCTTTACTCTTAATTTTCACCTCTGGGAAAAGGAGTAATAAACGCGTGTTGTACTGAACACAGAATGAACCAGGCACTGTTGGAAGCACATGGGTGAGCTCGTTTAGCCCCTCATTTCAGAAGCCCGCAAAGTTCAGCCCGCAGGTCAAATCAGGTCCACTGCTGGGTTTTGTACAGCCCAGGAGCTGGGGATGTTTTTCACTTGTTCTGATGAAATAGTTAATTTTTGGCTGAGCTGGGTCTCCGTTGCGGTACACAGGCTCGCTCTCATCGTGCTGAGGGCGGCTGCTCTCTGCTTGTGGTGCGCCGGCTTCTCACTGCCGTGGCTGCTGCTGTCGCAGAGCACAGGTCTAGAGCTCGCGAGCTCAGCTGTGCGGCTCATGGGCTTCGTTGCCCCGCGTGGAATCTTCCCGTGTCCCCTGCATTAACAGGCAGGTTCTGAACCACTGGGCCACCAGAGAAGTTCTTGAGAATTGTTTTTATATTTTCAAACGATCGCAAAAAATTTGTGAAAGAACGGTATTTCGTGATGCATGAAAACTCAGTTCACACCTCAGTGTCTGTTAAGTACACCTTTGTTGGTACGCAGTCATGCCTGTTTATTCTTACGGCTGATGCTTTCACACGATCAGCCAGAGTTGAATGGTTTCAGTAGAGAACTTTGGGCCCACAGAGGGGGAAGCATTTAGCCCTTCACAGTTTGCCAACCCCTGCCTCGTTTTAAAGGCGGGAACCGAGGCATAGAGAAGCTGAGTTGCCCAGAGTCGCACAGCTCTGAGTGGGGAAGCGGGATGTGAAGCCAGGCTGCGTGGCTCCAGAGCCCTGTCCTCAGAAGCAGGGTGCCGCCTGGCCTTGCTGAGTGGTTGTCACAAGGCCGAGGGGCCTCTGGGAAATTGCAGTGTTTTCTGCTCATGGGTTGGGGTCTGGGTGGGAGACCTGTGGTTTTCCACTCCTTGGAGGACTTGCCCTGTTGGGGTCTCCCGTGGGGTTGGGAAAATGGAAGGACGTGTACTGGCAGGAGCTGGGAGAGGGGAGTTTCCACCCCAGGCCACATCCATCTCTCCTCTTGTCAGTGAGGCTAAGAACGTGAGATGCCTTTGAGAGGCATCATTTCAATGTCTGCAGGTAACTGACTCCAGACGAGTGTTGTCGTTTCCAGTTGCCACTGTAACAAATTACTACAAACTTAGTGGCTTAAAATGAGCACACGTTTGTTATCTGGGGGGTCAGAAGCCCAAAACGGGTTTCACTAGATTAAAATCAAGGTGTCAGTACCGTGTTCCTTCCAGAGGTTCCAGGGGAAGGTCCATTCTCTTGCCTTTTCCAGCTTCTAGAAGCTTCCTGCGTTACCTCCTTGGCTTTTGGCCTCTTCTTCCATCTTCAAAGTCACCCGCCTAGCATCTTTCTCTCTCTCTACCTCCAGTTCCCCCCTCTGCCCCTCTCCCCGCCTCTCCCCTTCTCACTCACTGTCTCTCTCACTGTCTGGACCTCTGCTTCCTTCACATCTCTATCACTTTGACCCTCCTACCTCTCTCTCATAAAAATCCTATGATGACATCTAAAGCCCTCCAGATAATTCTGGACAATCCCCCCATCCCAAGAGCCTCAATTTAATCACCTCTGCAAAGCCCCTTTTGCCACGTGAGGTCACACTTCACAGGCTCTAGGGATTAGGACTGGGCATCTTTGGGAGTCACTCCTCAGCCAGGGAGAATGAACCAGGCACTTCTGACTCCACGCTGTCCCTCCCAGCCCCTCATCCCTCCTAAGCCACCCCCTGTCCTGCTCATGCACAAGGAAGTGCCTTTGGCTGCAGGTAACAACATTTAGAGAGAGCATTGAGGTAATCGAAACCCGAGCCTTTCTTGATGCACCCCGACCAAAAAATGGAAACAATTTAGAACTGTCCCCTTGATACTGGAGTTGTGGAATTGTTTGCCTTCTTAATGGAGACAGCGTGGACTTTGATTCTACAATCTGTGTGCACACTCAGTCGCTCAGTCGTGTCCAACTCTTTGAGACCCCCTGGACTGTAGCCCACCAGGCTTCTCCGTCTATGGGATTCTCCAGGCACGAATACTGGAGTGGGTTGCCATGCCCTCCTCCAGGGGATCTTCCCGACCCAGGTCACCTGCATTTCCTGCATTGGCAGGTGGATTCTTTACCACTGAGTCACCTGGGAAGCCCTTGTCTACAGTTTGATAGTCAGTTATAAAGGGTGTTTGCAAAAGCACTTAACAAAACATGAGGCACCAAGATCTGATGGCCAGGCTGGGTTTGATGAAGACTGCCCTGTAGGTGAGGAAGGCAAGGTCCAGACACCTTAAAGGGGCCGTTTCCCTGGTGCTCAGATGGTAAAGAATCTGCCTGCAAAGTGGGAGACCAGGGTTTGCTCCCTGGCTTGGGAAGATCCCCTGGAGAAGGGAGAATTTCCAGCATTAGAACACGGGAGGGACATGATCTGGGTTTTTTTGTTGTTGTCACGGGACTGCCAGGGAAGTCCCCAGGACACTGCGTTTGCAACCCTCTCCTGTCCATCCTGACCCTTAAACTTACCCACAGGGGGGAAAATATCTGACCCTCTCTGGATTCCCTGGGGATCTTTACTGACTCGGGAGAGGATGAGAGGGGAAGGAAACGGACTGAGAATTCACCACCCCGGACTCAGAGCAGTACCACGTTAGCTCTGTGCCCCCTGGACAGAGCTCAGTTCAGCTCCCAATGAGTTTCAAGGGAGGGGATGGCCTGCTTGGGGCGTGGGGGCAGGCAGGAATGCGATTCTGGAGGCCAGATTTGGGGGGACCTGCCTTGGTGACTCACTCTGCTGTCAGGAAGATGGAGAGGAGCCGGGCTGGGAGAGTCTCCTGCTTCCTCCCTGGCTGACTCTGAGCACCGGAAGGAGCCAGGGCAGGAGGTGGGGAAGAAGGCAGGAGGAGGAGGCCGCTCCTGCCCCTGGTGGGCTGTTTCCTCTGGAGCTTCAGCTGGTTAACTTTCAGGCAGAGCTGAGTTTGAAACCAGCTAGCAATGACAGGCTGTGTGCCCTGGGGTGAGTCCCTTTGCCTCTCTGTGCCTCAGTTTTCTCATCTGTGAGTGGAAACTATTGTACCAACCTCCTAGGTCTGTTTTGAAGACTGGGCGAGTTGGGGTCCAGCACAGTGTGTGGCAATGGCACCCCACTCCAGTACTCTTGCCTGGGAAATCCCATGGATGGAGGAACCTGGCAGGTTATATAGTCCATGGGGTCGCAAAGAGTCGGACACGACTGAGCGACTTCGCTTTCATAGTGTGTGGCAAAAATTATGAGTCCCAACTGTGTACGAGACTTTGATGGGGGAGGCACACATTAAGTCAGTCTGTCATCCTACAAATAATGGGGGATTTCAAAACACGAAAAGTGCTTTGAAAAGGAAGACCAGGGGTGAAGAGAGTTTGTAACTGGAGGATCTGCCATGTTTTGGGTAAGGTGGTCAAGGAAGACTTCCTGGAAGAAGCATCTGAGGATTGGAGGATGAATGAGTGGTGTTTTTTTGAGGAAGGTGCCCCAGGCAGAAAGAACAGTGCTTGAAATAGGTGTGATGGGCTCAGTGGGGCGTCTAGAGAGAGCCATTAAGCAGGGGATGGAGGTTACCAGAAATCGCACCTCCAGCATTGCATTGGTAGAAGTTCAGAGAGGGCTTGTGGAGGGGTTAGAACTGTTAAGCGAGCAGTTCAGTGGCATTCAAGACATTCTCATTGTGCAACCATCACCACCATCGACCTCCAGGACTTTCTCATCTTGCAAAACTGAAACTGTTCTCATTAAATAACTCTCTACTTCCCCTTCCCCAAGCTGGCAGTCACCGTTCAGCTTTCTGTTTCTGTAAGTCTGACTGCTCCCAAGTACCTTGTATAAATAATGATAGAGAAGGGAATGGCTACCCACTCCAATATTTTTGCCTGGAGAATCCCATGGACAGAGGAGCCTGGCAGACTGTAGTCCATGGAGTCACAGAGTCAGACACAACTGAATGTTAAACACTTTCCTGTTTCACTTCACATGATGTCTTCAGGGTTCGTCCGTGTAGTAGCTTGTGTCAGAATTTTCTCCCCCCTTTTAGGCTGAATAGCATTCCATCATATGGACAGGCCACGTTTTGCTCAGCCTGTTCATCCGCTGATGGGCGCTTGGGTTGTTCTCAGGCCACTATGAATATGTGTGTGTGCAAATGTCTCTTTGAGACCTGACTTTCAGTTCTTTTTCATGTATACCCAGAAGGAGATTTGGTGGATTGTACGGTAATTCTATTTTTTTTTTCCAGTTTTTGTTAAGATACAATTGACCTACAGTACCATGTAAGTTTAAGATGTACAGCACAATGCTTTGACTTACTTACATTATGAAATGATGATGACAATAAGTTTAGAGAACATCCATCATCATCTACAGATACAAAAGAAAAGTTTTTGTCTTTGTGATGAGAACTCTTGGGATCTACTGCCTTAACATCTTTCCTATATACCATCCAGCAGTGTTAACTACAGTCATCACTTTGTACATCACATACCTGGAACTGGTTAGTGTATTGTTAGTTTGGGGAGGCGGGACCTGCCATGCTCTTTTCCACAACATCTGTGCCATTTTTACGTCCCCAACAGGAGTTGCACGGGGGTTTCATTTCTCCCCAGCCTCTCTAACACTTGTCAGTATGAATCTTTCTAATGAATATTCAGAGTTGGTTTGCTTTAGAATTGACTGGCTTGATCTCTTTGCCGTCCAAGGGACTCTCGAGTCTTCTCCAAGCACCACAGTTCAAAAGCATCAATTCTTCGCCGCTCAGCCTTCTTTATGGTCTGACTCTCACATCTGTATGTGACTATTGGAAAAACCATAACTTCGACTATACAGACCTGACCCAGGAATTGAACCTGCATCTCTCTGTGTCTCCTGCATTGTCAGGCAGGTTCTTACCATTAGTGCCACCTGGGAAGCCCCAGGTAGAGCTTTGGGGAGGGTATTTTAGCAAAATCCCTCAGAGGTTTAAGATATTTCTCCTTCTGCAACAGACACTATTAGGGCTCTGCCATATCCTTTGGACCCCCCTTTTTTTTTCCTTCCGGCCATGCTGTATAGTTTATGGGGTGTTAGTTTTCTGACGAGGGTTTGAACCCAGGCTCTCGGCAGTGAAAGCGCAGAGTCCCGCCCACTGGACCATCAGGCGGTTTCTGACCCTGCCGTTTTGGTGGGCTCCTGTTGACTTCAGGTCACCAGCATCTTCTTCCAGAAGCACCTGCAAGCATGGCAGGCCAGAAGTGCCGGGGACCTAGCAGCTCCCTCCCCGGCTCTGCTCACCTGATGACGATAGGAGTTGGTGTATAATACCCCGGCTCCCTTGCCCTGGGGCTACCGGCCCATGGCGGGCACCATCTCAGCCAGCCTGCGCTGGTTGCTTCTCCCGGCCCTGGCTCACTTCCCTGTCTTGGTGCTTGTGCTCTCCACACCCCCCAGATGTGCTGCTTGCTTAGACATCCTTGTCTCTAGGGCGCTTCTGGAGGAACTCAGTGAGACTGTCTGACTCAGCACTTTCACTTCTGGAAATCTCTCTGACCAAACATTCTCACATGTGCCCAGAGAGTCACGTGCAAGGACGTTGACTGTTGGTGCTAATGGAAAGGTAGACACACTCAACTGCTCGTCATTAGGGAAATGTTCCCTCTATTGCAAGTCATCCATGGCATGAACTCCGGAGACTACAGTGAGCCAGGAATGGGGCAGTAATGGTCAAGGACAGGAAATTTAGAAGAACCTCAAATTGCCTGGATTCCAGTGCTTTCTCTACCACTGAGTGGGCCCTAAAATACTGTCTTTTAAATCTCCTTATCTGTATAATGGGCTTCCCTGGTGGCTCAGATGGTAAAGCGTCTGCCTATAATGCAGGAGACCTGGGTTCGATCCCTGGGATGGGAAGATCCCCTGGAGAAGGAAATGGCAACCCACTCCAGTATTCTTGCCTGGAAAATCTCATGGATGGAGGAGCCTGGTGGGCTAATCTTATCTTTCTTGTAAGATCACTGTGTAGATTAACTGAGGTAACCTTTTAAGCTCAGCACTGTGCCTGGCATATAGAAATCACTCAGGATGTTTTTACTTTCTTCATTATGTCTGTCAATATGTTAATAGATGGCACGTCTGTGAAGTGGTAAAAGTCAAGTTTCAGAAACGAGAACTTTAGGACAGACCCATTTCTATAAAACAAAACAAACTCTGTACTAAGATGTATCTACAAATGTCATTAAACTGAGAAATGTCTATAAGGGTCTGCTTCAAGCTGATCATGGCAGGAGAAGAAATCACTCAGGATGTTTTTACTTTCTTCATTATGTCTGTCAATATGTTAATAGATGGCACGTCTGTGAAGTGGTAAAAGTCAAGTTTCAGAAACGAGAACTTTAGGACAGACCCATTTCTATAAAACAAAACAAACTCTGTACTAAGATGTATCTACAAATGTCATTAAACTGAGAAATGTCTATAAGGGTCTGCTTCAAGCTGATCATGGCAGGAGAGAGGTGGGATTATGGAGGGCAGGGATGAGAAAGAATTTAGAAATCGTTACATATTGTTTCTTTTCCTTTTCCTTTTCTTTTTTGCCATGCTGCATGACTTGCTGGATCTTAGTTCCCCAGCCAAAGATTGAACCCAAGCCCTGGCAGTGGAAGCTCTGAGTCCTAACCACTAGACCACCAGGAATTTTCCTGTTTTGTTTTAAATATGTGTATTCATGACTTGCTTCCCAGGTGGCTCAGTGGTAAAGAATCTGCCTGCCAATGCAGGAGATACAGGTTCGATCTCTGGGTTGGGAAGATCCCTTGGAGGAGGAAATGGCAACCCACTCCAATTTGCCTGGAAAATCACATGGACAGATGAGCCTGGCGAGCTACAGTCCTTGGGGTTGCAAAGAGTTGGACGCAACTTAGCAACTAAATAGCAGATTCATGACTTCCTTGTGTTCATTTCAAGTACAGGTTTATTTTTAAAAATGAAAGCGCGCAGCTGGAGTCTGGGAGGTTTAGGGACCAGGCTGAAGGAGCTTGTCTTCACTGCTTAGGTGGGGCTGGTCCAGTGGATCACAGGGTAGTGGGTTCTGATGTCCACCCCGCTGCCTCTCTTTCCAGTGTCGAGAAGTGTGTGGCCTGAACGCCTCTGACCGCTGCGCCTTCGTCCGCACCATCCCCGACTGCCGCAGCGATGGGGGCTACCTGGACTACCTCGAGGGCATCTTCTGCCACTTCCCGGCCCGCCTCCTCCCTCTGGCCATCACCCTCTACGTGAGGCCCCGCGCTGGGTGGGGGGCTGGTGAGAGGGGCCTGTGGCCCCAGCAGGACTTAATGCTCTTTCCCCCTCTCTGGCCTCCCCCTCTACCCTCACCCAGGCTTTCTGGCTGGTATATCTGTTTCTGATTCTGGGAGTCACCGCAGCAAAGTTGTAAGTTTGGCCCTGGCCTGATGTCCAGCTTGTAGATGGGAGAGTGTGGGTCCCGGGGTGGGAGGTTGACTTGGGGAGGACCCACCCTGGGCTTGGGGGCAAGGACTGGAGGCAGGAGCCACTCGCCGTGGAAACACTCACCGCTTTCCTCCGTAGCTTCTGCCCTAACCTGTCGGCCATTTCCACCACACTCAAGCTTTCCCACAATGTGGCAGTATCCTTTCGGTCCAGTTCTGGCACCCTGGAGGGAGGGCCGGAGGGTGTGAGGGCCTGGGAGATGGGGGATGGCTCGTGGCCTGGGCAGCCTGGAGCGTCTGCGCTGAGGCCCCTTGACAGCGTCCCTCCATGGCGTCACCTTCCTGGCGTTTGGGAACGGGGCCCCGGATATCTTCAGCGCCCTGGTGGCCTTCTCGGACCCGCGCACAGCCGGCCTGGCCTTCGGGGCCCTGTTCGGTATGAGCAAGTGGCCCGGCTGCAGGTGAGGGGGCTGGGAGGGCGGCCGGAGGTGGGCGCGGGGCTGACCGAGCCTGGCCTCCTCTCCCGCAGGCGCGGGCGTGCTGGTCACCACCGTGGTGGCCGGTGGGATCGCCATCCTGCGCCCCTTCATGGCGGCCTCCAGGCCCTTCCTCAGAGACATCGTCTTCTACATGGCGGCCGTGCTGCTGATCTTCACCGCGCTCTACCGCGGCAGGGTCACGCTGGCGTGGGCCCTGGGTGAGCCGCTGCGGGACCAGGGCGGGACCCCCACAGGGCTGATGGCTGGGAGGCGCGGGGATGGGGGGTTGATGGGAGCGGGTGGTCTGCAGGGCACAGAGTCACTTTTAGTTCCAAGCAATAGAACCACTGTTTGGGACCCTGGTGGCCTGGGCGTGAAAGGGCACTTGTGGTTCCGATCACCAAAGAGGGCAGGGTGAAGTCAGGGTGACGTTCTGGGTTTTCACAATCTCCAGTTTTCATGAGCGGTACAGCTGCAGTGCTGACCGTGACCCACAGGGTCACTCCATCCAGATGGTTCCAATGACATGATGGAGGGGCGGGTTATAGAGGGTTGAGAAAAAACAGGGAGGGTGAAACCACTGTTTGGGACCCTGGTGGCCTGGGCGTGAAAGGGCACTTGTGGTTCCGATCACCAAAGAGGGCAGGGTGAAGTCAGGGTGACGTTCTGGGTTTTCACAATCTCCAGTTTTCATGAGCGGTACAGCTGCAGTGCTGACCGTGACCCACAGGGTCACTCCATCCAGATGGTTCCAATGACATGATGGAGGGGCGGGTTATAGAGGGTTGAGAAAAAACAGGGAGGGTGGCTGTGATGCAGAGATGCTAGGGGTCAGCAACAGTGGGAGCCCCTGAAGTGGGCAGAGAATGGAGCCCCCTCAGCAGGCTCCAGTCCCAGACCTGGGGTCACCCAGCGTGAGAGAGAGTTGCTGAAGGTCACGGGTCCTGCCAGAGACAGGGCTCCACAGCAGGGCGGGGGTGCCCCAGGGTACCCTCCCCTGCTGCCTTCTGATTCACTCTTGGGGCTCCATGCGCAGGCCCAGGGCAGCCAGAGACTGGGGGATACAGTCCACGGGGGCTCAGCCTCCTGGGCACAGAGCTGCACACTAGCCCTTTGCACTTGAACTGTGTCCTGGAGGCCACTGTCTGTGCCAGGGTTATACCCACTGTTGATGGATGGATTGTTTGGGTGGGGGGAAGGCAGGGTGGCCTTGGTAGGGAGAAAATATGGGCCAAGGAGGGGAGGGGAGTCGGTGGGGCTCCAGGAAATGGCCCTTTGCCGACTGGGCTGGGCTAACACAGCCACTGCCGCCAGGTGCCGGCGACAGACGGCGCGCTTGCTCTCTGGGCCCTGCGGCCAGGACGCCACCTGGTGACAGTGTACCCTTGTCCGCAGGTTACCTTGGCTTCTACATGTTCTACGTGGTCACCGTGGTTCTCTGCACCTGGATCTACCAATGGCAGCGGAGGAGATCCTTGGTTTGCTCCATGCCGGCTACCCCAGGTAAGGTCTGAGTGGAGGACCCCGTGTCTGGAGCCCTCTGTGCCCAGAAACTGCTGCCTCTGTTTCCTGAGGCCTGTGCCAGTGCCCATCTCCTCTTCCTTCTTCTACCAAGGTCCCCCCTCTGCCTTCACTTGTGCTGCTAAAGCCTCATCATCACCTGCTTGTCCAAGTTCATTAGTTCTTCATGCTCCTGCCTGTTGCTGAGGCAAATCTTCCTAAGAGCCGTCACCTCCTGCATCCCAGAATGCGCCCCCTGCCAGGTGCTTCCACATACACAAATACGTGCTCACACACATCCAGAAATATGCAACACACACATCTGTTCACAAATGCATAAACAGCATGAGTGTATATAACACACAACACATACAAATACATACACATATACAGCCCACAGGCTTCCCAGTTGGCGCAGCAGTGAAAATCCACCTGCCAATGCAAGAGACCCTAGACACGTGGATTTGACCCTTGGGTCAGGAAGATCCCCTGGAGAAGGAAATGGCTACCCACTGCAGTATTCTTGCCTGGGAAATCCCAAGGACAGACGAACGAGCCTGGGGGACTACAGTCCATGGGATTGGAAAGAGTCGGACACAAATGAGCACACACATACACGCATACACACACAACCCACACACATATATAGATACACATCTCGAGCTGAATGGGGCTTCCGCCTTAGGAAAAGGCATGGTTCCCCCATTTACCCCAGTCCCCAGTGCTCTCTGTGGTCAACCCCGACATGTACAGACCTGATTATGTTGGGAAACCAGAATTCTTCCCCCAAGCCTCTTTCACGTGGTCCCATGATGTACTTGGCCCTCTTTGGCATGTTTGTGCTGGGCCTCAGCTTTCTTCTCCAAACTTATTCACACCCCAAACTCCACTCCCCAACTGTGCAGGGCCACCCCCACCTCCCTGAAATGCCACGCTCCCTGAACACGCCACGCTCCCTCTGGCTGTCTCCAGGCTTTGCCTGTGCTGTCCTTTTTCCCTGGTGTGTCCTTGTTATGAAAAGACTTAAGGACTCAGCCTGGAGGGAGCTCTGCAGAGACCTCCAGGTGTCTCATCTGGGCTTGCACAGCTTTCAGACTCACCCCAGCACAACCTTTATCTTTATTAATTTGCTTATGTTTCTGTTTATTGGACTGTGAGCTTCCAGAGGGCCAGAATGCATTATTTCCTGAGGTCCCGGCACAAGTGTTGATGACTCCTCCTACAGGAAGTCTACCATGATTTTTGCTCTCTTCTCTTTATCCTCTGGGCCTTCAGAGTTTAGCACATAGTACCCTGTGCTCTCTTCTAAACCCATCCTAGCTCACTGGGCTGGAACAGAAGGGGTAAATGAGGCCTGGGAGTCACATAGAGGCAGAATCAGGGCTAGCACTCTTCACTGGAGAACAGCCATTTTCCTTTTGGGAAGCCTTTCTTTGCAGGGCTTGGTCCTCTAATGCTGAGGACTCCTGAGAAAAGTTGCAGACTGAAAAAGAAAAATATGTCGGGTACCAAGTTCTGAAAGGTGCAACGTGGAAGTCGGTGAATGTTTGAGTTTTGTCTTCAGACGGCCGTATTAAATTTGACCTTACTACTGCATCACTGTATTTGAAAATGTTTTGTGAGTTAGACTTCTTGAGTCTGTAAGAATTCCTGAACCAATGCAAGAGACCCTAGACACGTGGATTTGACCCTTGGGTCAGGAAGATCCCCTGGAGAAGGAAATGGCTACCCACTGCAGTATTCTTGCCTGGGAAATCCCAAGGACAGACGAACGAGCCTGGGGGACTACAGTCCATGGGATTGGAAAGAGTCGGACACAAATGAGCACACACATACACGCATACACACACAACCCACACACATATATAGATACACATCTCGAGCTGAATGGGGCTTCCGCCTTAGGAAAAGGCATGGTTCCCCCATTTACCCCAGTCCCCAGTGCTCTCTGTGGTCAACCCCGACATGTACAGACCTGATCATGTTGGGAAACCAGAATTCTTCCCCCAAGCCTCTTTCACGTGGTCCCATGATGTACTTGGCCCTCTTTGGCATGTTTGTGCTGGGCCTCAGCTTTCTTCTCCAAACTTATTCACACCCCAAACTCCACTCCCCAACTGTGCAGGGCCACCCCCACCTCCCTGAAATGCCACGCTCCCTGAACACGCCACGCTCCCTCTGGCTGTCTCCAGGCTTTGCCTGTGCTGTCCTTTTTCCCTGGTGTGTCCTTGTTATGAAAAGACTTAAGGACTCAGCCTGGAGGGAGCTCTGCAGAGACCTCCAGGTGTCTCATCTGGGCTTGCACAGCTTTCAGACTCACCCCAGCACAACCTTTATCTTTATTAATTTGCTTATGTTTCTGTTTATTGGACTGTGAGCTTCCAGAGGGCCAGAATGCATTATTTCCTGAGGTCCCGGCACAAGTGTTGATGACTCCTCCTACAGGAAGTCTACCATGATTTTTGCTCTCTTCTCTTTATCCTCTGGGCCTTCAGAGTTTAGCACATAGTACCCTGTGCTCTCTTCTAAACCCATCCTAGCTCACTGGGCTGGAACAGAAGGGGTAAATGAGGCCTGGAGAGTCACATAGAGGCAGAATCAGGGCTAGCACTCTTCACTGGAGAACAGCCATTTTCCTTTTGGGAAGCCTTTCTTTGCAGGGCTTGGTCCTCTAATGCTGAGGACTCCTGAGAAAAGTTGCAGACTGAAAAAGAAAAATATGTCGGGTACCAAGTTCTGAAAGGTGCAACGTGGAAGTCGGTGAATGTTTGAGTTTTGTCTTCAGACGGCCGTATTAAATTTGACCTTACTACTGCATCACTGTATTTGAAAATGTTTTGTGAGTTAGACTTCTTGAGTCTGTAAGAATTCCTGAGTATACAGGGTGATTGCTGAGAAGTCCATGATACAGAGGGAGCCTAGACACTTGTACCCTGAATACTGAGCCGTCCCAGAGGTGCCCTACCCGAGAATAATGATGGGAGGGGCTGGGCGCCCCACTTGGCTCATGGGAAACTCCGCTCTCTCCTACAGAGATGCTGTCAGATTCTGAGGAGGAACAGGTGTCTTCTAACACCAACAGCTATGACTATGGTGAGTCCAGGGGCTCTGTGTCCAGCTGGGGTGGGGGTGCCAGCTGGACTGGGCTGGAGAGGTGGGTGATCCACCCAGGAAGGAGGCAGTGAACAGCTCTCACTGCAGGCTGAGCTGGGTTTGCCTTCCCCACTCCCTACCAGGCTCTGGGCTTTTTCCTTCTTCCCAGGGGTTGGGGGCACTAGTGGGAGGGAAGGGAGAGGGTTTCCCAGAGGCTGAGCCAGCCACAGACACCTGCCTCTCTCCGCTTGCGCCCCCAGGTGAGGAGTACCGGCCGCTGCTCCTGTACCCGGAGACCACAGCCCAGATCCTGGTGCAGGCCCTCAACCCCCTGGATTACCGCAAGTGGAGGACCAAGCCCGTGTACTGGAGGATCCTCAAGGTGTTCAAGGTCAGGGGCCCCCCTGGGGCCAGGCTTCTGACTTGGTGACAGCACAGGGCACTGGCCCCTCCGCCTTCTCCAGAGCAGTGAGGTTGGGGGACAGGGTGGGGGGCTCTGCTGAGGACCTGATGGGGAAACACATGAGACTGGGACTCCGTGGGGAATGTGAGTCATGCAGCGTGGCTCAGACTCCTCCCCGCACGGAAGGAACGGGAGCATCTTCCCAAGGACAGAGAGGAGGTTGGGGACTCCTGACCCGCTGAGAGCCAGGAACTGGGGCAGGTGAGAGTGGGTCACAGTCTAAATGAGATCAAAATAGCACTTTTCTGACCGCTCACTGCTTCCCTGGGCTACCTGTCTCCTGAGGTCTGGATGTGAGCAGGCTGGTTTCCATGAGGCAGGACTGCAGTGTTTTCCACCACCCACACCCCAAAAGTCAGAGGCCTCACCTCATAGCCCCCAACATGGGTACCTTTCAGGCCTCCTCAGACCCAGGGGCCAGATAATGAGCAACTAATATTTATACCCATGACAGCTCTGGCTATATCATGATCTCAGGCAAGTCCCTTCATCGCTCTGAGCTTCAGCTTCCTCCACTGTAAAATGGGGGTAATGATAGGGCCTTTCTTCTGGAATCCTTGGATCAGTAAGTGCTGCAGCTGCTACTGCAGCTGTGTCGCTTCTGTGCGACCCCATAGACGGCAGCCCACCAGGCTCCCCCGTCCCTGGGATTCTCCAGGCAAGAACACTGGAGTGGGTTGCCATTCATTTCCTTCTCCAATGCATGAAAGTAAAAAGTGAAAGAGAAGTCACTCAGTCGTGTCTGACTCTGTGCGACCCCATGGACTGCAGAGCAGCCCACCAGGCTCCCCCGTCCCTGGGATTCTCCAGGCAAGAACACTGGAGTGGGTTGCCATTCATTTCCTTCTCCAATGCATGAAAGTAAAAAGTGAAAGAGAAGTCACTCAGTCGTGTCTGACTCTGTGCGACCCCATGGACTGCAGCCCACCAGGCTTCTCCGTCCATGGGATTTTCCAGGCAAGAGTACTAGAGTGGGGTGCCATCGCCAGCAGTGCTGTGTAAAAAACAGCCCCCAGCATCTCACTGACATGTGACAATATTTATCCTCATCCAGTCATCTGAGATGACTCTGGTTGGTGGTTCAGGTCTGCCCCGTACGTCCTTCTGGGGCCAGTGGGAATATGCTCTTTTCTTGGCAGAAGAGACCAAGGCAGACTCCCCAGGCACAATTTACACCTCGTTCACATCACATTCATCAACAGCCCATTGGCCAAAGCAAGCGGCATGGCCAAGTTCAACATCAGCGGGACAGGGAAATATATTCTGCAGACTCGTCATTTGACAAAAGTGTGGGGGTGATCAGTTCTGTTACGGGTGGAGGAGGACTGAAGAAGTGGGAACTGTATGCAGCCTACCACAGTGGTTGTGACGATTTGATGAACTAATCTATGCGAAGGACTGACTCTGGTGCTTAGCATATAGTAAGCACTCCATACGTGTTATTAGTTTAGCTGCTGGCTAAAAACACAAGTGAAAGCGAAATACAAGCTATCAAGTCCGTCAGAGCTGGCCCTGTAGCCTGGTTTCAAAGCCTGTGTGGCTTTGGAGAAGTTTCTTAGCCCCTCTGAGCCTCAGTTTCTTCATCCAAAAGGTAGGAAAATTAAGAGTTCCTGTTCAGTGTTGGCAGTGTCGACAGTGGCCGGCACTAGGCTGTTGGCGGCGTGTTAACCGCAGCCGGCAGGAGCGCCTGGGGCCCTGCGCCAGGTGGGCGCTTCAGCAGTAGCGCCCTGTTCTTTTGTTGATCGACTGATTCATTGTTGCACTGGGTCTTTGTTGCTGCGCGGGCTCTTTGGCTTTGGTGAGTGGGGGCTACGCTCTAGTCACAGTCTGTGGGCTTCTGATGCAGCGGCTTCTCTTGTTGTGGAGCGTGGACTCCGGGCACACGGGCTTAGTTGCCCCGTGGCATGTGGGATCTTCTTGGACTCAGGATCGAACCCGTGTCCCCTGCATTGGCAGGCGGATTCTTAGCCACCAGGGAAGTCCAGCCTGGTTCTTGAATGACTGAGCTCAGGGCGGAGGCCAAGCACAGGCCTCCCTGCCTTCATCCTCCTGCCTTCCCGCACTTGACAGCTGCCCGTGGAGTTCCTGCTGCTCCTCACCGTCCCCGTCATGGACCCCGACAAGGAGGACAGGAACTGGAAGCGGCCCCTCAACTGCCTGCACCTGGTCATCAGCCCCCTGTTCCTGACCCTGACCCTGCAGTCGGGGGCCTGTGAGTATCCCTGCCCCGGGCCGACCCAGCCCCCCTCCTCCCCACATTCCCGAAGTTTTCTTCTCAGCCACCCCAGGGGACCCTGGACCAGCGGGGCAGTCCTGAACATACAGCAGACGCGTAGTATGTGCTTGTGCCACCAGCCTCCGCTGTTCCATCGGTCACACTGGCTCCAGAGGGGAGCGACAAGCTGGTGGTGCTTGGACCAAATGCAGCCCTCTGGCACATTTGCTTGCGTTACCAAATTTGCAGAGCTGATGTCAAAACCTGGGGCTGGATTTCTCAAGATAATCTGAGCCACATTCCTAACAGCAAAACCGGCAGAAGCTGAGAGGAGGCACCTCGCCCCCTCCCCGGTGCTGGTGCCCATTGACTAGCTCCTCATAAACCCTCCACTGTCTGTTGACTGACTTGGGTGCTCCCCGCCGGCCTTGAGCCTTCCCCCGTCTGCCCCAGGCTTTCCTTTTCTGACCTGTTTTGGCGAGAGCACTGCCCAGTCTTGTCAGGTGTCTTCTAACTCATGCTGCTCATGTTCTTCCTGTTGTCCGACTTGAGTATCTCATGCTTCCCAGTGCTCTCTCTGTCATCTGGGCTCCTGTCCCTCAACCCAGGGGCATCTTCTGGAGGTGGCGGTAGGGTTTTGGTAGCAAATACAGGGCTGAATGTGGCTTTTTTTTTTTTTTTTTTTTTTGCTAATGAGTGTCAGAATGGAAACGCTGCCAAATTCTGTTTCTCCTCCAATTTATGGGAAGACATGGTCGCTGAGGAAGGAGTGTGTGAACCCAGAGGTGGGAAGGGCTCCCCCTAGTGGTACCAGCGGGCTGGTTCATGACAGCCCTGCCTCTCCAGTCCCCGGGGGACTTGGTTCATCATTCTTGTGGCTTCTTAAGAGAAGGGTTCCCAGGCATTCAACACTCAAGAACATCTTGATTTTTCTCCCATTCTAAACTGTTGTATTTGATATTTTTCTTTAATCAGTTCTTTTTTTCTTAACTTCAGTGTACTGGAAAGGAATCTGTTTCACCGGCATCAATAGGAAACCAGCCTTGTTTCCAGTACACTTAAGATATTTAAATCTGTTGCAGTGAGAGTACTGAAGAGGGAATCCGTTTACTGAGACGTGATTCTGTGATATTTAGTGTCTTGTCCACCTGTCCCAACACCGTCTAGTGGTAGCAGGTCCATGCTGGGGAAAGACTGGTTCAGGCTAACGCATCTGTGACCCCTTCCAGGTTGATCCCTGCATAGAGAGAACCCCCACCCAGACTTGGAACCCTGCCCAAGGTCTGGGGGTTCTGTCCATCCAGGGGTCAGCCCAGCCCAAGGAGGTAACATGTCCACCAGTCAAACCTCCCAATTTCACTGCCAACTTCCATCTTCCTTCTCAAGGCCACCCTCAGAGCCCTTTTTCTTTTTTTCTTTTCCCCATACCACCCAGCATGCAGGATCTTAGTTCCCCGATCAGGGATCAAACCCATGCCCCCAGCAGTGGAAGCACAGTCCCACCACTGGACCACCAGGGAAGTCCCCAGAGCCATCTTTCTAACGTGCCACTTGTCACATGTTGTGATCACTCCCCCACTCTAAGACCTCCACGGCTCCCCCAGTGCCTCTCGGAAAAAGGCCACATCCACCAGTCATCATTTGAGATCTCTGAGATCCCGAGCCAGCCACCTTCCCCAGCCCTTTATCTACTTTGGTGACACAGATCTGCTCACCTCCTTCCTTTCCATCTCTTCCCTCTGCCTGTCGAACCCTTGTTGCCCCCCTCTGTTTACAGCTCAGCTCACATCCTCAGCCTCCAAGAAGACCCTCCTAACCACCCCATGCCCCTCTCTCCTCCTGAAATTCTTCCAGCACAGGACTGAGAAATACAGAGAAAGGACCTCTCACCCAGGTGTCAAGTTCCAAAGCCAGCTCTGCAAGTGAAAGTCACATCTGTCAAAATTGCCCCCCAAAAATCTCCTGCCATGTATTATGTGCATGATTTTATATATTCAGCCCCTTATGTTATCCTGGAGAAGGCAATGGCACCCCACTCCAGTTCTCTTGCCTGGAAAATCCCATGGACGGAGGAGCCTGGTAGGCTGCAGCCCATGGGGTTGCTGAGAGTCAGACACGACTGAGCGACTTCACTTTCCTTTTCACTTTCATGCATTGGAGAAGGAAATGGCAACCCTCTCCAGTGTTCTTGCCTGGAGAATCCCAGGGACGGGGGAGCCTGGTGGGCTGCCGTCTATGGGGTCACACAGAGTCGGACATGACTGAAGCGACTTAGCGGTAGCAGTATGTTATCCTTAGTGCACTGATGTTTATGAGCCCATGAGCTGGACTAAAGAAAGAAAAAAAGTCTTGTTACATGTGTCTGGGCAGTTGAATCATCCCTTCCCTTTAAGACTGGTGATGAAAGAATGGTATATGGAAATTTCTAGAGTGTTCTGCCAGCTTGCAGAGTTTCCTCCCTTAGGTGTTTTAACATGAAACCTCTAAAACCTTTGTAACTTTGTAGTGGGTTGGTTCATAGAGTAGACTTCTCAAGAGAGCCAGAATTAGTAAGGTGGAGTTCGACTGTACAGGTCATCTCATGGAGCCATGCCTATCCATTGGTAATGCCTGGCTGGAGGGTGCTCCCTTTAAGCTCAGGTGGACCAAAGCATCATGCTTGATTAGTGATGTCTGCCTTGGGCATAAGAAAGGATAGCAGGAGTGAGTGGTCTTAGCCATTCCTATCTTAGTTCCAGGCTGGCGAGTCTGTTTTTCATGTCTGTCTTTCCAGTGTGAATAGCTCAAGGGCAGGGGCTATGTCTTCAACTTCTCTGTCTCCTGAAGTGCCTAGGACAGGGCTGGGCACACAGGAAGTCTCTACCTTATATCCAAACAGTTGTTTGAGTTTTATCTGTGGGCTTTATCCCCTCCACACCCGCTCCATCATGCCAAGGGGCTTTCAGGAGGAGGTGCCACGTTGAAGCCGTGGAGAGGACCAGCTCCCTTTCTCATCCCTCTGCAGATGGCGTCTATGAGATAGGTGGCCTCTTTCCCGTCTGGGCCGTGGTGGTGATTGCGGGCACGGCCTTGGCTGCAGTGACCTTTTTTGCCACATCCAACAGCGAGCCCCCCAGGTTTCACTGGGTAAGAAACCTCGGCTCTCCAGACTGGGAGGGAGGATGCTGAGGTCTCCCAGGCAGATATCCTTGGACTGTTAGGCCACTAACCACTTTCCATGATAACAAGTCTTTCAGGCCACTTTTAAGAGATTTTGTATCTGTTCAAGTTCCTCTTTTTTTTTTTTTTTTTGATAACTTCATTTTATTGAATTGCAATTCATACACACATACGAGTCACCCATCTGAGGCGTACAGTTTAACTGTATTTATTATATTCATAGGACTTCCCTGATGGCTCAGATGGTAGAGTCTGCCTGCAATGCAGGAGACCTGGGTTCACTCTCTGGACTGGGAAGATCTCCTGGAGAAGGAAGTGGCAACTCCATTATATTCATGGAGTTGTATAACCATCACAATTTGGGATTCATCTCCCCAGAAAGAAGCCCTGTACCTGCTGACAGTCCCTCTCCGTCCTCCCCCTCATCCTCTGGCCAGCAGCCTCTCAGTCCCTCCAGCTTGTTCTGTCTATTTCACATACATGGCACCACACAATATGCAGCTTTTGTTGCCTGCCCTCTTTCACGTAGCAAAATGTTTCCAAGTGTATCCCTGTTGTGGCCTGTGTCAGGACTTCATTCCTTTTGATGGCGGACTACGATTCCATTGTACAGGCACAGCACGTGATGTTTCTCCATTCCTTCCATTCATCCGTGAGTGAACCCTGCGGTGTCTGCCCCCCCCGCCCCCCGCCTGACTTTTTAGCCGTTATGAATAATGCTGCCGTGACCATTGGTTTAGAATTTTTTGTGTAGCAGTGATTCATTTCTCTTAGCTGTCATCCTGGGAGTGAAACTGGTAGGTCAGGTGTGAACTGTTTGTTCACTTTTTTGAAGATCTACCAGACTTTTCCACCACTGTAACCAGAAGGCACCTGAGTTCCTACTGGTCACATCCCAGTGGTAGAATTGTTTTGTCTTTGGGGCTGTTTCCCCCACCACCACTCTCTCCATTCTGCAGGATGCTAAATAATTTTATAGGCAGTTTGTCCAGAGAACTTTTTTCTAAAGTTTACTTAAACGAATTATTGCTTTTAAAAGTTCTAGTCTTTATTTTTAGAAACTCTGAATGAATTTAAACCCAAAGGAATTTGAATTTTCAGCAAACTGATTATTTAGAGAAATGTTGCTGTTTTTTTAGTCTCTCAGTCATGTCCAACTCTTGGTGACCCCATGGACAGAGTAGCCCACCAGGCTCCTCCTGTCATGGGATTCTCCAGGCAAGAATACTGGAGTGGGTTGCCATTTCCTTCTCCAGGGGATCTTCCCATCCCAGGGATTGAATCTGTCTCCTGTATTGGCAGGCAGATTCTTTACCACTGAGCCACCAGGGAAGCCCAGAGAAACGTTAGCCAGTGTTTCTTACTAGTCTTTGAAGTACTCACATGTGCTCCAATCATGCACCTTGAAAACATGATGCTGAGGGAAACAGGCCAGTCACAAGGCCCACATACTGGATGAAGCCGTTTATATAACGTGTCTAGAATAAACCAATCCAGAGACAGCAGAGTGGTTTCCAGGGGCTGCGAGGAAGGTTGGGTGGGCTGGGGAGCACGTGCTCATGAGTATGGAGTTTCCTTTTGTGGTGATGGGGTGCCATTTGGTCCATCGGCTAGAAGCCTGATGAGAGCTGTGATGTACCCCTTTTTGACAAAATGTTGATGCTGAGCTGGCATTTTATTGAGCACTTACTGTATGCCAGGCTCTAACTGCTTTGCGTCAGCTAACTCACGCTCATGACTGCCTCACAAGGTAGGTACTGTGATCGTCCCATTTTATGGCTGAGGAACTGAGGCCGTGTTCCTGTTCCTTCCCCCAAGCTCTTTGCTTTCCTGGGCTTCCTGGCCAGCGCCCTGTGGATCAACGCAGCTGCCACAGAGGTGGTGAACATCCTCCGGTCCCTGGGCGTGGTGTTCCGGCTGAGCAACACCGTCCTGGGGCTCACGCTGCTGGCCTGGGGGAACAGCATTGGAGGTGACTCGGGGCCGGGTGGGTGGGCTTCTGGAATGAGCACGGCTACCTCACTGCTCTTTGCTCCCCCAGCCGGAATGGCATGTGGGCAGGGCTTCCAGGACATCCACCCTCAGCAGCGCTCGGTGCCTACTGAGTGTCTTTGGAGTGACCATCACTGGGCTTCAAGTGGGATGGTGTGGACTGCACCTGAGACTGTAGACGCTCCAGTCTCTTCTCTCCTTGCTAATGCACAGATACTTGATGGCTCCCCAGAGTTCAGGCAGGACACGGAGCTCATTGCAGTCAACCAGCAGAATACATCCGGCTGAACACCTCCCCATGCTCATAGGTGTGGCATGGGTAGGCATTCACGCATACATATTGAGTTAGCCAAAGAATTCATTTGGAGTTTTCCATTCGACAGTAAAGAAAAAGCGGAATGAACTTTTTGGCCAATCCAATACGTATATCCTTTGGTTAGAGCTGCCAAGTATGGTTAATCAGGTTGTACGTGGCCCAGGGGCATGCTGACAAGGGGTCAAAGGCCCCAAAACTAGCTCTCCTTCCACTCACCTTTTTGGGCCCCTTTTCCTAATTTGCACAGAGGTACTGTGTGTGCTGGGCTTCCCAGCATACATCTGCCAATGCAGGAGACACAGGAGGTACAGGTTTGCTTCCTGAGTTGGGAGGAGGAAATAGCAACGCACTCCAGTATTCTTGCCTGGAGAATTCCGTAGACAGAGGCGCCTGGCGGCTACATACAGTCCACGGGGTTGCAGAGTCGGAGGCGCCTGAAGTGACGTAGCCTATGCGCGCTGTGCTGGCAGGGTCAGGACCTGGGTCAGGACTGGTGCTGGTTTGTCACACCCACAAGGTTGCCCCTGGTGGGAAGGAAGCAGGTGAATTAAGGAGGGAAATGTGTCTTTTGGGACAGTGTGGCCTCCCACAGCACCCGGACAAGCTGCCAGAGTCGGGCAGACATTCACCAGTGTGTGTTGACTGAATGACTGGGTAAGAATGGAGGAGTAGTGACTGAGGGCCCGGGAGGTCTCGCACCGCTCAAGGCCTTCTCTTCTTTCCACGCAGACGTCTTCTCAGATTTCACGCTGGCCCGCCAGGGCTACCCGAGGATGGCGTTCTCGGCCTGCTTTGGTGGCATCATCTTCAGTATCCTTTCTGCGGTTGCCCTTCCCTCAGTGCTGGGAGCCAAGGGTGGGCTCTGTTCCTCCCCCTTGGGATGGGCTTTCCCTGGAACGCCTGGGGCAGGTGACTCGGCGGCTTGAGCCTCAGCTTTTTCATCTGTAAAATGGGGGTATTGAGAGGACTGACCTCATAGGTTGTTGTAAAGATCGAATGAAATGACAGAAGTACTTGGTAAACAGCAGTGACGGCAGATACTCATCTTGTTAGGGCAGAGGTGTTCTCAGCAGGTACCCACACACTAAGCCTGTGGAAGACCTCTCTCCCTCTCATAGATGCCATGGTTTGTAGATGTCAGGGTTGGCACATGTCCCCCCCCCCGGCCCTCCCCCCCTAACTATTTACTTGTTCCTGACTGTGCTGGGTCTTTGTTCCTGCACAGGCTTTCTCTAATTGCAGCAAGTGAGAGCTACTCTCTAGCTGCGGTACACGGGTTACTTGTTGCAGAGCATGGCCTCTAGGGTGCGTGGGCTTCAGTAGCTGCAGCATGCAGGGTTGGTAGCTGTGGCACCCTGGCTTCGTTGCCCTGCCGCATGTGGAATCTTCCTGGACCAGAGATCGAACCAACGTCCTCTGCATTAGCAAGCAGACTCTGAACTGTTGAACCACCCGGGAATTCTGGCCAACTTTTTCTTAAAGGGTCAGAGAGTACATATTTTAGATTTTGTGGGCCATAGGACTCTCTTGCTACTCCTCAACTCTTCTACTGAAGTGTGAAAACAGTCATGGGCAATACATGAACGGATGGGCCTGGCTGTCCCAATAAAACTTTATTAATGAAAGCAGACAGTGGGCCGGATTGTCCTGTAGGCTTTCATTTGCCTGGTCTATATAGAAAAGAGAGGGTCAGGCAGCCTGGGGCTGTGAATAAGGCAGGGCTTGGAATCCAAGCAGTCTTGGGTCCCAGTTCCAGCCCTGCCACGTGCTAGCTGTGCGACATTTGTGCAGATGCCTCCTGCCATTTGTCACGGCCTGTTGCCCGCCGTGACCTGCTCCTGGCTGTAGGGCTGTGGCCTGTCCTGACCTCTCAGGTTGGGGTGGGAAGGATTGAGCCTTGGCTGGAGCAGTGTCCCCGTGCCATGCTTCATCACCAGTCCTCCCAATCACTTCACATGACCTCTGTTTCTCCATCTCACTGGGCCCCAAGTGTTTGTCACTTCCTGAGATCCTTACAGATGGAGGCAAAATGTACACTGGACACTCTTAGAGGTGCTAAGGATAAGGTTTCCTTAGTGAGGGCTTTTGAGGGAAGGGAGTGGGTTGCAGCCAGAGATCAGAAAGAAAGTCAGTGGGCTATGTGTCGGGGTTATGAGGTGTCATGTTCCAACAGACTCCCTGAACTGCACTGCAGATATGCTGGTGGGAGTGGGGCTGGGCTGCCTGCTCCAGATCTCCAGGGGCCACATGGAGGTGAAGGTAAGTACCAGATGATTCAACAAGAAGCCGCTTCATAAAGGTCTCTTCTCCTCCTCCCCTCCCCGCTCCAGACTAGAGACCATTTACATCTCAGTAGGTTATACTTACTGGGGAGAGCACTTGTCTAAACGTTTGATGTCTGATTTGTAGCATATCTTTAAAATATTTTGCATATAGGGTTAAAAGTCTTCCTTGCAAGGTCATGGAGTAATTATTAGTAAGACGTGCCTTTGAGGGAAGGGGGCAGGAAGGCTCTGGACTCCTGTCTTGGTCTCATCACTGAAGTGTCTTGTTATAGGACTTTGACTGAAGTAGAACTCTGAGGGTCTCTAAGCTCAGCTTCTTCACCTGTGAAATGGGTTGATCCCACCCCCCCAACTTCCTGGATAAGCACACACAAGATAAGGGCCAGGCTGAACACCTTATCCCACCCCTGTTGGGAGAGGACAGGCCAGGATGAGAGTGTGTTGACGACAGCCCCAGAAGGGAGGAACCTCCATGTATTTGAAATGCACAGAGAGGAAGAGACTCTGGATTCAAGGGGCTCTGCAAATTCCCTGGGGGCATATGAGACCTCTTGACCTTGGCATTCCAGGGGGTGGTGGGCTGGAAATCTGCATTTTAAAATACACTCCCTGGAGACATATGAAGGTTAGGACCCTTGAGGGACAGACAGGTCAACAGGAAGAAAACACTACTTGGGGGCAGGTAACCCAATTGTGTAGGTGACTTAGATGGGCCTCCCTATGGCCAGATCTTCCAGTTTTTTTCAAGAAGAAATTGGGATTCCTAGGTGAGCTTTTCTCTTTGGAAATATTGCATAGTGCCCCATGCAAGGCAGATGTGACCCAGATTTGCCCAGAGTTTACATTCCCAGACACTCAAATTCCGAGGCCAAACCAGAAAAGGACGAAGATGGGGTGGGGCGTGTGGCCCAGGGGACAGTTTTAAGGTGAATCTTGGGGAAGCACTTGGAATGTGCAGCTGAATGATGGAGTCATTCATGGGAACAAAGTCGCCAGCTCTTTCTCCGGGAGGCAGCTAGTTCCTGTGTAATGAACTGGCTGTGGGCCAGCCTTTCACAGTGGCCACACCCATAAGCCAAATAGCTTCTGCTGGAAAAGTTCACTTTTCTAAGGGGTAAACACCCTCTGTCTGCAGGTTTTGTTTATACTTCTCATGGGTTTAATAGGTTCCTTTCTTTCCTGATTCTCAGACAGCTCCAGATAATGAGGCTTCAGGGTTGGCCCCCTGGGGGCCCTGTTTCTTTCCTTTGGCTCCTTGTGGAGTGTGTGTCTGCTTTTCCTCTGCCTTTGTGCTGAGTTTAGGAAATGCTTCTGCAGTTAATTGCGTAAGCACAGGGTATCACGAGAGGTCATCACAGAAGGAAGTCCGCGCTGTACTGTTGGCTGAAAAGCAGGTTGCTCTTAAACACGTACTTACTGTCTGGTCCCATGTCTGGTTGCAGAATACACGGAGCTTTTAGTGCACACGTGTGCCCACACATCTGTGTGGTCACATGTTGCGGTATGGGAAGGCAGGGGAGGCTAAGAGCCTGGACTTCGGATCTGGGCTGTCACGTACTACGGTCGATCCTTGACAGGAATTAGGGATGCAAGAATTAGGGGTGCTGACCGTCCCACATGTCACAAATCTGCATTGTGCTGTCTCTGCCTCAAAAGCAAGTGAGTGAGTGATAGTGAGTGTCTGACTCTTTTCGACCCCATGGACTGCAGCCCGCCAGGCTCCTCTGTCCATGGGATTTCCCCGGCGAGAATACTGGAGTGGGTTGCCATTTCCTTCTCCAGCCTCAAAAGCAAAGGAATTGATAAATGAATGGCCCAGGGGCAGGATACTGAAAGAATTAGGATAGAATCAGGACTCAACCCCTGGCTGTTTTTCAATATTTATTTGTCTATACCAGCTCTTCACTGCAGTATATGGGATCTAGTTCCCTGACCAGGGATCAAGCCCGGGTCCCCTGCGTTGAAAGCACGGAGTCTTAGCCATTGGACCAGCAGGAAGTCTCAAACCCTAGCTCTTTGGATTCCACATATTGTGATCTCTAAAACGACTGTGAAATGAGAGTGCGGATACTGTGGTTGAAAGAACCCCACACGCGTGGGCTCAGGCAGTTCAAACCAGTGCCGTTCAAGGCCAGCCATACTCGCTTTCCTTGACTGCGGATTGGTGATCTTCCACGATGGGGGGATGAAAAGGCATGGTGGGTGCGAAATACCTACAGTAGTGCCTAGGGTTAAGCCTTCCATATGTGTTAGGTAGGTGCTAAGTCTGGCAGGGAAAGAAGGGGGAAGGGGACTATTTCCCATGGACAGCCGAGCGTCGGGGGCTACAGTCCCTGGGGGTCACAAGAGTCGACATAACCGAGCATGTGCACGTTCATGTTCAGGTGGTTTTAAAACACTGAACTTCAAGTTGGGGGAGCTATCTCACAGGGAGGCCAGAAGTCCTCCCTGGTCCCTGAGGAGGGGCCCTCAAACCTTGGTTTCACTGTCGGCTGCCGTAACCCAGCCTCTCTCCCCTGTTCCCACCCCGCAGCTGGAGCCGGACGGACTGTTGGTGTGGATCTTGGCTGGCACCCTGGGCCTCAGTCTCGTCTGTTCCCTGGTCTTGGTCCCGCTGCAGTGCTTCCAGCTGAGCCGAGTTTACGGCTGCTGCCTGCTCCTCCTCTACCTGACCTTCCTCTTGGTGGCCCTGCTCACTGAATTTGGAGTGATTCACTTGAAAACTGTGTGAGTGAAGCTGTGTCAGGGTCCGCCTGGTGGTCGGGAGGTGTCACTGCAGGCGGTGAGACGGAGGATGAAGTGCCTTCTGCAGAACCCCCGCGGCCCCAACCGTGAACATGGTGTGGATTCGTGGGGGTCGCTCTCTCTGCCAAAGATTCCAGGTCACTGCCGTGTGCAGTGAGGACAGTCAAACCTTGTTTCTGGGACTGTGGCATCGGGGCTTCCCTGTGGACAGAGTCCCAGCGGCAGGCGGAAGACTTCCTTGCATTACCTCCAAGAGCCTCTTTTGAAGGTCGGGGTCTGGGTCTAAGGGGGAAGCCTGGGTGCCTTCCAGGCTGGTTCGGGAAGACCCTAAAGAGTTCAGGGCTGGAGGCAGGCAGTCACCCCTTGCTGCCTTCCTGCAGTGTTTCTCAGGGCCCAGAGGGCTGCCAAACTAGTGTTTAGGGAATCAGGGTGACTCAGCCCTGGCAGATAGCCTGTGTCGGCTCAGCATACAAAGTGTTCTGAGTTTTGGAGCTGCACCATCCAGCAGAAGAATAGGAGACATGGCCCTAACTGTGAATTTCGGAGTCGCCATGCTAATAAAGCCAAAAGAAAATGGTGAAATTATCACAATATGTATTGCTCCTCAATGGCAGCCAGTGGCAACAGCCTATCAGCGGCTCCAGATTCGATGGTGCAGCTCCAGGCTCTGCCTCTAGAACTGTCTGCTGACTTCAGAGGTTTCCCTAGCTGCAAAACAGGAGTGGGTTTGACGGTGCCTACCTCAGGGGGAGCCCTGGGCTGGGGTTCCCCTGCCTGCAAGCTCTGGGAGGGTGGTAAGCACTCCCGGGTGCCTTCCTGCTGGCAGCCAGTGACCTCCTTTTTAATAAACCTTTTCCCATTTGCTCGATGCCTTAGGCTAGCAGTAAAGGGATTTGACTGTCTTTTCTTCCAATGAACATAATTATTAAATATTTCAAGGATACATTAAATAACATACACCCAGCTGTTACTAGTTCTTCTTAATCTGGCCCAGGGTGACAGGCAGTTGGATCCAGGGCTGAAGGTTCTTGGGCCTGACGGATCTGGACTTTGTGGCGCGTCTAGGGGTGGGGCTGAGGTGTGCCATGGACCAGCACGGCTGGGTCCTGTCCCTGCTCCCCACGATCGTGGAAGCCACTGCGTGGTGCCTGCTGGAAGTCACGAGGCAGCAGCCACACGTACAAAGCGGAGGTTCTTTATTAATATGCCAGAAATCCGCAGACATGGTGGGTTTTCTAGGTAACAAATCGCCGACGTACAAAACCTTACTGCATCGTTCCCGCTACCGATACAAAATGATTGTCACATGGTGTGGAGTAAGGCTGGGTTAGGGGAGGGAAGCAAGGAGGAGGGGCTGGATGGCATCCCCCGCCAAGGCTGGGTCAGGGCACAGGGCCATCAGACGCCAACTGATAGGTGGTTAAGGGACCCAGAGCAGGCCGGCACGCCTCGCATCGGTGTCACCGAGCTGAGGTGAGAGGGTGTCCGAGCCGGGTGAGCGCTCAGCCCTGGGTGACACCCGCTCCCTGCTCGATGGCCCGTGTGCGAGTTGGAGGGTCCACCCGAGGCGGCCCCCAGTGACCCCAAGGGGCAGCTGTCCTTGGCCTCGGTGATGAGGGCGCCCACCAGGGGCTGGAGTCTGAGCCGTCAGCACCGCTGCCACTTGGCCTCCATCCTGTCCCTGACTAAGAACAGGGCCTTTTGCAGGACAGGGGTGGGAGGCCTGGACTCAGCCCCACTCTTCCTGGTAGCAGCCGTCACCCTGGGGGTGGGGGGTGCACTCAGCCTCCCTGGCACTCCTCTTCTGAGGGCAGATGTGAGATCGGAGGACTCATGCCTTCCTTTCAAGGCTGCCCCTTGCCTCCTGCTTCCAGAATGCCCATTTCAGTACACAAAAGCTAAAAGGCACCCAGTTGTGCAAATAAAGTTCCTTCTCTGGAGCGGGGAAGGGGTCCTGGCCTGGGCCTGGTGCCAAGCTGCCCGCAGCAGCCTGTCGCTCCCCAGAGATGAGGAGGACAATGTCTGTCTCCTGATTCCTGGTGGGAACCTCAATGGTTCTCAGTGATTGGTTTGTTTCCCTAAAGGGCTGTGCTTAAAAAAAAAAAAAACACCACCACTCCTCCCCTGATGAGGGACAGAGCTATGGGATGCTGGCTCTGGTCATCAGCCCTCTGAGGCCAAAGTCAAGACTTAGCCTTAGAGGTGGGGTAGGGAGCCGGGTCCTGCCCCGCTGGAAAGAGAATGCGGGGAGGGTGGAGGCTCTGGCCCCCGCCTTCCCAGCTCACGGAGGCAGCTGGAGAGCTGCGGTTGGAGCAGGATGTCCAGTGCGGGCTCCTCCCCCTGCCCCGTCCTCCCTGCATGCTGCCTCCTGCACCGGCGTGCAGCCTGGGAGCCACCACTGCTAACCCGCCCTGCCGTGCATTCACGCCCCGACGGCACTCCAATCTCAGGATTCGCCCAAGGTCCCCTGGAAACCGAGGGTCCATCAGACCTCCTCCCGAGATGGGGAAACCTTGGAGCGAGCCGAGTCCCCGCTCCCACCTCAGTCAAGTCCACGGGGAGTGACTCGTTCAAGGTGAGGGCAGAGCTGGCCAAGGGGACCAACGAGCTGGGCGGCCGTGGACGGCCTGAGGTGAGCCTCTGCGCTTTTTGTTCCCTTTTCCTCAGCACGCACACATATGAAGGACCTGCTACGGTTTTGGCAGAATCCTGAATTAACCATTTTGCTTGAACAGGACAATCCCAAGGCAAAGGGATTTAAGGAGAAAGCCCATTCACGTTAGGACTTGGTCTGGGGTGGTAGCCACTGGCCTGTTCTGCTCCTCCTATGGACCATCTTAGAAGCATTTTCAGCAACAAGGGTTGAAACTTACGGTAGGTGAGAAGGCTCATGGAGCCAGGATGCAGCATCTCTGGCTACCCGGCGCTGGCTGAGATCTGACCCCATGGAGTACCCACGGCCCCAGATCACTCGTTCCGGTAGGTGCTGGCTGGGTACTGGTTTCCCAAGGGAACACCCTTTCCATTATCACATCTGGAGAAACACCAACCCGAGGATGTGGGCTCTTTCCTTCCTAAGTGGTTTTGTCCCCAAAGCAGGACATAGGAGCCCTGGGCTGTAGGGCAGGTCAGTGGGGAGGCTGCCGGGTGGGGAAGGATTCTGAGAGCAGTGTCAGGAAGACGGTGTGACAGGCACGCGGGCCCACTGTGAAGGCCAGCCCTGCAGAGACTGGCAGGTCCATTCACGTGCTCTTGTTAAGGGGCCTTCAGGAGCCTTCCATGTTAAGAGCCGCTCTTGGTGGCCTGACTGCCCCCAAGAAGCAGCCGACTTCCAGGGTTAAATAGGGTAAGGTGGTTATAAACCAGACCCCATCTTGTCAGCCTTTTTCTCCTTTCTGTATATAAATATGTGCATATATATATGGATGTGTATATATATATATATATATATAACATACATATATACACATACATTACTTTGATACATTGTAGTAAAATAATACTATTGTGTTATTGCATAGAAGAGATGGCTTTTGCAGGCTGGGCTTAGGTGATGGTCTGGGAGCGCTGGCGGCTGCCTGGAGGCTGCTGGGTGGCAGGGACCACGCAGCTGCTGAGCTGTCGCTGCTGTTCCTCCTGCTTGTGGGCGTGTTCCTCATACCACTCCTAAAGCAAGAGAGCAGACAGGGTGCTGAGTGGGTCCCGCCCCCCTGCCAGCTAACCCCAGCCTGATGGGGGTCACCCAGGCTGGGCAGCACTGGGGCCTCAGGCTGCTGCCAGCGCCACCCAACTGGGACCAAACACCACCCCCAGACCTGCTGGGAAGGCTGACTGTGCCCCTAAGTGGAAAAATTGCTGTGTAGTTTTTCCCTTTCCAACTGGAGGTGTGCAAACCTCCTTGTCCAATGTGCTTTGCACAGTTCTCTTTGTAAATGAGGCCCAAGTAATAATCACCCTTTACTTGTGAACATAATCTGTGTGGTTCACAAAACCTGTGTTGGGGAGCTAATGCTTCAAGGGTTCAGGGCTGAGCCCTGAAGCACCACCGGTGGTGGTTCCAACAGATAATCCCATAGCTCCCCACCGAGCTCGCCCCCCAACTCAAGAACGGGACTGGAGATCGGCCCCCGCCCGGCAGTGGGGAGGACCACTCTCAGGCAGGAGGAGCTTCCCAGCGCGGTCGGGGGCGCTCCTACCTCAATCTCCTCTTGGTACATCTTTAGGCTCAGGTCGCTTTTGGTCCTTGATCTCCGTCCCAGAAACACCAAGGTATTTTGCTAGGGAAGAATGGGGAGGTTACAGGGACCCGCCCGAGTCTGGGCCCTGGTGCCCGGCTTCAGCAGGCCTTACCTGCTCCTCTGGCTTCTGCAAAGGCACCCCCTCCCCCAAAAAGTCACTCAAACTTGTGGGCACAGGGGACTTCCCTGGTGGTCCAGTGATTAAGCTGGAGGGGGAAATGGCAACCCACTCCAGTATTCTTTCTGGGAGAATCCCATGGACAGAGGAGCTAGCAGGCTATAGTCCATGGGGCTGCAAAGAGCTGGACATAACTAAGCAACTAAACACCAACCAGTGGCTAAGAATCCATCTTCCAATGCAGGGGCTGTGGGTTCGATCCTTGGTTGGAGAACTGAGATCTCACATGCCTCGGGGCAACTAAGTCTGCGTGTCACACCGAAGGCCCAGCACGCGACACACCCACACACACAACTTGAAGGGATGGACAGTGGGGGAGGGTTTGCACTAAGCTCCTTCGGACGAGGCCCTGGGGCTTCCCACCTCGTATCTCTCCATCTGGGAGAGGATCTTGAGCAGCTGGGCGATGTCTGAGTTGGCTCCCCCTGCCTCCCGGTAGAGCTTCAGAACTGCAACCAGCTCGTCTTTGGAGAGCTCCTTCTCCAAGGTGATGCCGCCGTCCACTGCGGGAGGGGAGGGCAGTGGGAAGGTGCCTGGCTTGGTCTGGTTTAGCCAGTCTCCCTGCTGCCCCTACAGGGGGGCTTAAGGTTCCCTGGATCTGCAGGATACTGCCCCCCATGTCGCCCCTACCATCTAGCACTCCCATCCCTCCCGTTTCCTGCCCTTCACAGTTGCTGTGAGGAGCGCTGCTCAGCCAGCAGCGCACGGGGGACAGGGTTGCAGGAGGCCATCCCCGAGCCAGAAGGAAACAATCAGGTAGCCCGAGAGGACAGAGATTTGGAAACAAGTCACCATAGGGATGTGGTGGTTTTGATGGAGAATCTGGAAAGAATAGAGGATCAGTACACAGAGAGCCATGCAGCCTGGGGAAAGGGAGGCTGTCACTGAGGCTGGGCTTGTCAAGCTGCTGTGGGCTCTGCGGCCCACAGTATTTACATCATTTAAATCAAGAACCAGAGGACAAACATGTTTGGGACCACAGGGACGGTAACTAAAAGCAACAGCTAAGGGGTGAGCAGTCTGGGAGATAAAGGTGGGAACGACGCCTGCTGGGGTCACGGTCGGCCTGTGGTTTTTCTTGATCTCTGACCTGTATTGTTCTGGTTTTTAAGATGAGATCCTGAGCATTTTTTGGTCATTAAGTATTTGAAAAGAATGCAAATAAGAGGTCAAGAAAGATAAGCCAGACTGATAAGCTGAACTGGCAGAAGACTGGACATCCAGACAGCTGAAAAGCTGACAGCTGAACAGACAGACAGACAGACAAGCAGCAGACACCCACACTGACCTTCCGATCCTGGTTCTTGCGGCTGTAGTTCATTCGGAAGACAAAGGCTTCGAGGATGAAGGCCACAATGATGGTCATCACCACCTGGCCAGGCACAGGGAGAGGAGGAGAGAGGAAGTGGGGGGTGTGAGTTGCGATGGGGCCCCAGAGCCCGGGCGCTCCGCGGCCCCTGACCTACCATGGTTACGATGTAGAAGGTCATGAAGTAGAGGCGGCTCCAGTGCGAGGTCTGGGAGGTGACACCTTCCTGCAGACGAGGGAAGCAGGTGGTGAGCGAGGGCGGGGGCGGGGATGCACTGTCTACCCAGCCTTCTCCGTGGCCCTCGCTCTTTACAGACCCTTCCTGATTTGCCTTCAGTTGTGGAGACAAAGGAGGCCGACCTGGCTCCTTGGGTGCAAAACCTCCTCTGTGTTCCTTAGGCCTGGACGCCTCCCCGTCCAGAGCTAATGGTGCAGGACTAAGGCAGGCAGCCTTCGGAAGAATTTAAAGGATGGGAAAACCAACCAGGCACCTTGGCCACACTGTTCCTTGATTGGCAAGTTCCCCCCACAGCAGTGGGAGCAGGACAGAGACCAGAGGCTGGTGAGGGATGTGCAGAGAGGGTGGGGAGCAAGGGCACGTTCAGCTAACGGTGGGGTGGCCCTGGGATACAGCCCATATCCTGGTCTCCCCACAGAGCCCCACCCCCTGTGGGGGACAGGAGAGCAATGCACCCCATGCTGGGCTGGGCGAGGGGAGACCTGGCCTCAGAGAATGGTGGGCAGACACCCCCAGGAGCTGACAGGAAGGTCCTTACCATGATGATGTACCAGTTGTTGACAACTGTGAGCTCGAACAAGGTCACTGCCAAACAGAAGGGAGAAACAGAAGCGTCTTACTCAGACCCACTTTTGTAAAGTGGGGTCAGTGGCCTCTCTCCACCTGTCTGCTAGCCTGGGCTGTGAGCTCGAGAGAGAGCGGCCAAGACCGTTCCAGACCGCCTGCCCCATAGGAAGTGGTCCTGTCTGGGCCTGGCCCCCAAAGCATGCATCTTTTGCCTCAGAAGCTCAAGATGCTGAGGTGGGGCTCCTGAGGAAGAGGCCCCAGACCTTCCTAGGTCTAGGATGTCATGAGGGGGTGCCCTGAGAAAGCTGCATCTGGCAAGGCCCCTACTGTCCATGGACGCCAGGAGCACAGCTGTGTGGGCCTGGCCTGGGTGGCACAGGGCACTGTGGCTGGGCCCCCCATGACACTGGGGTTGTGACAAGGGGGGTGGCTCCCCAGCATCAGGCTGTGCCCCTCCCAGCCAAGCATGAAGCTCTGCTGCTCCCTGATGCTGGGAAAGGGACAGCAGATGCAGGAAATCCTGGCGACCCAGTGACCCTGGGGTCTGGCTTGGACTGCACCCCAAGATGGGCAAACCAGAGGCTCCATGGGGGCCAAAGAGGACTCAGCAAGTGTGGCAAGCGCCCTGGGGAGGGGAGGCCAGCTGCACTCCCCGGCACCTGGGACCTGTGGGTGCCACGGCCTGCCTGGGCTTTGTGCACTCACCAAAGCTGTTCAGGATGTTGTCAAAGTTATTGAGATAGTAGTAGCCCTCCTCCACAACGGTCCTGTTGCCCACGGTGTGGTTCAGCCAGCGGTAGGCATCTGCCACTGTGCTTGTACTGGCCGGGGAGGCAGAGGGGTGGGGGGAAGGTTACAAGATAATTGGTCACCTCGACAGAGGACAGAAAATGTAAACCAAGGTCTGACCGAGGAGCATCTGGCCTGGACCAGCCTGGTTTCCTGCCAGCACCCCCCGCCAACCCCCGGCTCTCTTGCCCGTCTTCCTGTCTCAAGGGGAGTCCCCAGGGTGCTGGTGGGAACCCCTGGACTCGCCCCCCATATCCTCCTCCACTTGGCATTTCTCTGCTGCCAGCTAAGACCTTCTCCCTCTCAGCAGCTGGAAGAGGGGAGAGAAAGTGCCTCCTCCAGGCAGCTCCCCCACCCCTGTCCCCACCCTGCCAGTCTGTGGGGTGCACTGGAGGCTGGGTGCCAGCAGAGCCTGGAGAGAGGCCCCCTCCTCACGGGGCTCCCCCAGCACCTGGCCGAGCACTGTGTATTCTCTTCTGTTGTACTCAGTCGCCCCTGTTCTGAGAGCTTGCTTGCTACTTCCCTTCCAGCCTTTTTATGACTCATCTGCTATAAATCACACTGATGGTTTGACACGTTTGGTCCTTGGGTCCCCGAGGAGCTTGTTCAGAGGACAGTGCCTGACAGGGTGGGGTCTAGAGTTTGCACTTTTAAGCAGCTGCCCTGGGGGTTCTGGTGTGCCCTAAGGTCTGTGACCCACCGCTATCGGTTCTGATTACGAGCCCAACATGCTGCCTGTGGCTCTAGGACCTTTATCCATCAGTGCTTAAGCTACAAGGATGGATTCTAAAGAAAATACTGGATGCATCATGGGGGCCTGGGAGGAAGGAAGGGATCACAGGAGGCTGTGTTCCCCGCTCTCTGTCCTTCCCGCCTGTGTCTGTCTCATCCTGTCAGGCCACCCCTAGCTGACCTGTCTGCCTGCGGCCCCACCCTGGGGACAAGTAGGAGGAAGCCACGGGCCCCTGGCCCACACTCCAGCAGTGGAGCAGCCTCCAGTGTTCAGCATGAAGGGAAAGCTGACGGAGGCCTTTGGGAGAGAGGCTCCCAGGGCCTGCCCGGGGGATGGGGTGAATGGCTCAATGTCCTCGCTTCAGAGAGGCCCCTCTCCTAGCTGCTGCACTGGACTGGCAAGCCCTGGAAGCTTGGCACAGCAATCCCAGGGCCGTAACGGGTGCGGTGGCTTCGGGGGTTGGGTCCCTGGGGAAAGGTGGCTGTGCCAGTCCCGTGTGGGGCCTTCCAGGAACGCAGGCTGCCCCTGGGGGGCCCTGGACGCAGACTCACTTGCAGCAGTTGGCGTAGAGGATTCCACAGAAGAATTCCATGCCCACGATGGCACCCTGGTGAAGGGACTGGAGGGTGGGGCAGGGCCACCACAGAGGCCCTCCTGGAGGCCAGCTCCCACAGGCAGGACAGAGAACCCTCCCGCCAGATACATATAAAAACCCTGCACCTGCCAACTGAGTGCACACCTGCTGCTCTGCCCAGCTCCTCTCCACTTACTGACCCATTTCACGCTCATGACCCGAGACCACGTGAGCGAGGCCTGACTTTGCAGATGAGTTAACTTTCGTGGGCAGTGAGAGATCTCTTGGGGTCTCTGGAACAGGGAGGGGGGCCTCCAGCTCGATGCTGACCATGCATCAGGCTGTGTGCCACCTCCTCTGTGAGTGTTGTGGTTTTCATGGAGGATAAGAGAGCTTAGTTGTCAGGGAGGGGTGTGGGGTTCGGTGACTCAGAGCCAGGCAGCCTAAGGACTCCCAAGAGGCCTCATCCAGGAGGGACTGGTGGGGTGCTCCCAGGGAGGAAGATGAGGGCCTGACCCTGGCGGTGCCTGGAGCCACAGGCAGAACCCCTCCAGGAGACAGACCCAAGCTGGCCTCGGACCTTCTGGTGGTGGGTGAGGAGAGAGAGGGCTCGTGGCTTTCATCAGGGTCTCTGACATGGTTGAGAAACATGCTCTGGGGACTTCCTTGGTGGTCCAGGGGCTAGGACTCCTCACTCCCGAGGCAAGGGGCCCGGGTTTGATCCCTGGTCAGGGAACAAGATCCCACATGCCGCAACTAAAGAATTCACGTTGCTGCAACTAGACATCCCACGTGCTGCAAAGACTGAAGACGCAGGCACCACAACTAAGACCCTCCACGGTCAAATAAATGATCAATTTTTTTTTTTAAAGGAGCGACACATGCTCTGCACTCACAGGTTCCATCCGGAGGACAGGTACTCGACAGGGCCCAGGCCGGCCACTTTCAGGAACAGCTCCACCGCGTAGACTGTGAGCAGGAGGACGCAGTGAGCAGGGGCCCTGCTGCGGCCTCCCCGACACCTGCCCTGTCTCCTTTCTCAGGACTCTCCTGAGGGCTGGTCGCGTGCCCTGCGGACACCCACATCCCACGTACACCCCCAGTAGATGTGTATAAGAGACAGCCCCCACCCCCCGCGACCACCCACCCAGCTGCCCGCCTCAAGAGGGCACAAGCCTCGTGGCGTCTAGCCCTGGGGGCCCAGAGTCAGGGCGCTACCTGGCCATCCGGGGCAGCAGCTCAAACATGGTGTCCAGCACGTTGCGGTAACGTTTCTTCAGCTTAAACAACCTGAGTGAGGGAAGAGGGAGGCCGGCGGTCACTTGCAGACGCCGGGCATGGCTGCGGCCTGGCCAATACATTACATCACGCATGGCGGGGGGTGGTCAGGGCAGACCCGGGGCCTGTCATCCCCCGAGCGCCTTCTCTCCCCCAGTCACCAGCTGGGCACTCGGCTTAGGTGACTGGCACCCTGGGGAGGGCGGTGGCAGTGCCAGGACGCTGGGGGCAGGATGGGACGGCCCCTCCCTGAAGGGGTTCAGGGTAAGACTGACGGCACAGCGGCAGTGGCTGTTCGCCTCCGCTTACAAATGCGCCCGAGGCTCAGTGCAGGGCGAGGCCTTGCCCGAGATGCTGTAATGACCCCGGGAAGAGGGGAGAAGGCCCTGCCCAAGGAGGCTCCAGATAAGAAAGGGTCACCCCATCCCTCACCTCCACGCCTCCCTCCCGGAGAGGATGGGAGGGGCCGATGGCTGTGAATGGGCTCGCAGCTGGATATTTTAGAGGAAAACGAGGCTTCGGAGGACACAAGGAGACCTCTTAACTGGCAAAGGACAACGTCCATAGATTCTACAGATCTGTGCTTGGTTCCTACACTGGTGGCCGGGGGGAAAGGTGAGAGCAAGTGATGGGTTTTCTTGATGAGAGAATGTGCCAGAAAATCACGACTGAGGTGCAGTGGGGGCTCAAAGGGTCTCTTTGGACCCTCAGTGGGCAGTGGCTCCCTGGTCTGTGACTGAGCACATGGGTTTCTGTGGCTGCAGCTGATGCCAGCCCAGGCCAAGTTCACCAGAGGCCTGAGCCATGTTCTCTTCCACTGTCAGAGGCAGCAGGCCGCACAGGACAAGGCCCCCAGCAGCCCCCAAGCACCAACCCCGGGTGCTCCTGCAGGGGCGGGCCACCTCTGACGCCCAGCCAGTGAGCCTTCGGGCTCCGTCTGGTCACTGCCCACCCACCAGACCCAGCCCTGCTGTCACCTCAGCAGCTGGAGGGGACGCAGGACCACTATGAAGTAGAAGGGCTCCATGTTGAAGGCCAGAGCCAGCAGTCCCAGGAAGGCAAAGGCTGTGACGGAGAAGTCGAACCTGGGGGTGGGGAGGGAAGGAGGAAGAGAAGCTGAGGTCTGCTCAGCCCACCCCCGCCCAGGGTCCCCCACTGCAGGCAGACCCCCCCAGCTGGTAAGGGACACGTCCCCAGGCTTCTACAAACGTATACTGTTTCCTACGGTGGTGGCCTGGGGTAAGCTGAGAGCAAGGGAGAGTTTTTCTTGACAAGAGACTCAAAAAATCAGGGCTGAGGTGCAGTAGGGGCTCAGAGGGTCCCCATGGACCCTCAGAGTTGTGGCGCTCTGGTTTATGACTCAGCCCACACACCAACCCACTGCAAAGGCAGATGGCAGCTTCCTGCCACGGTCGGGCGCCTTTGAGGCTGGCGTTGCTGGGCCTCTCAGTCAACAACACATCCCTCAGGGGTCGGAAACCCCTTCCTGAAGGTCTCACGGCAGACACGGGATACACCAGGGACCCTGGTGAAGGGACTGGAGGGTGGGGCAGGGCCACCACAGAGGCCCTCCTGGAGGCCAGCTCCCACAGGCAGGACAGAGAACCCTCCCGCCAGATACATATAAAAACCCTGCACCTGCCAACTGAGTGCACACCTGCTGCTCTGCCCAGCTCCTCTCCACTTACTGACCCATTTCACGCTCATGACCCGAGACCACGTGAGCGAGGCCTGACTTTGCAGATGAGTTAACTTTCGTGGGCAGTGAGAGATCTCTTGGGGTCTCTGGAACAGGGAGGGGGGCCTCCAGCTCGATGCTGACCATGCATCAGGCTGTGTGCCACCTCCTCTGTGAGTGTTGTGGTTTTCATGGAGGATAAGAGAGCTTAGTTGTCAGGGAGGGGTGTGGGGTTCGGTGACTCAGAGCCAGGCAGCCTAAGGACTCCCAAGAGGCCTCATCCAGGAGGGACTGGTGGGGTGCTCCCAGGGAGGAAGATGAGGGCCTGACCCTGGCGGTGCCTGGAGCCACAGGCAGAACCCCTCCAGGAGACAGACCCAAGCTGGCCTCGGACCTTCTGGTGGTGGGTGAGGAGAGAGAGGGCTCGTGGCTTTCATCAGGGTCTCTGACATGGTTGAGAAACATGCTCTGGGGACTTCCTTGGTGGTCCAGGGGCTAGGACTCCTCACTCCCGAGGCAAGGGGCCCGGGTTTGATCCCTGGTCAGGGAACAAGATCCCACATGCCGCAACTAAAGAATTCACGTTGCTGCAACTAGACATCCCACGTGCTGCAAAGACTGAAGACGCAGGCACCACAACTAAGACCCTCCACGGTCAAATAAATGATCAATTTTTTTTTTTAAAGGAGCGACACATGCTCTGCACTCACAGGTTCCATCCGGAGGACAGGTACTCGACAGGGCCCAGGCCGGCCACTTTCAGGAACAGCTCCACCGCGTAGACTGTGAGCAGGAGGACGCAGTGAGCAGGGGCCCTGCTGCGGCCTCCCCGACACCTGCCCTGTCTCCTTTCTCAGGACTCTCCTGAGGGCTGGTCGCGTGCCCTGCGGACACCCACATCCCACCTGCACCCCCAGTGAAAGTGTGGGCTCTGGAGCAGAGCCAGGCCCAGATGCTGGCCAACCAGGGCCGCCTGCTAACGAGACCAGCATGCACTCCCGCTGCTTGGGGGGTTGCCAGGCATTGTCTGTCCATCCGACAGAGATTTCCTGAGCACAGCTTCCGTGCCAGGCATTGCACTGGGTGCTTAGAGTTTAGAGGAAGACGGGATGAGTACGTTACACTGGGGGAGGTGTTACATTTGAAACAATCAGGGGCCAGCCTGGATGTGATCTTGGCCTGCCTGAGAGGCAGAAGGAAGGTAGGAGTCCCTGGAACAGGATGGAAGGAGGAGGTGAAGGGGAGCTGGCGAGGGGACTTCGGGTCACACGAGAGGCACAGCTGGGAGTGGACCCCCAGGGCCCTCTGAACCGAGTGTGTGCGCTGAGTCCCTATGCTACTCTGAACTCCGCAGAGGACATAGAGGGCACTGATCAAGGCAGTCCAAGTCCCACTTCTTAAGAAGAATGAAAACAGTTTAGGACGTGGCGTTACTAGTCATGTCTAATGTTTAGACATGATAGGGGGAAAGGGGTGTCAGGCAGAGGGGTGTGGTGAGGGGATGGGTGCACTGGCAGAGGAGACACCCAGGCAGAGGCCCAGGGGTAAGAGAGGGCGGGGGTCCTGGGGAGCAGGATGTGTTCTGGGGGACAAGGCGAGGGTGGCAGTGCTGGTGAGAGACGAGGCCTTGGCTGAAGGGGCCCCACGTGGCCCTGTGAGCCACGCCCAGCACAAGGACTTGGTCTGAAGGGCAGTGGGCAACCACAAAGAGTTCAGAACAGGAACGGGGGAGAATCAGACTCGATTTTTGCCCCCTGCTGCTGTTGCTTCCCTGCTTTAGAGAAGAGCCCTGAGACCCTAACCCAGAAGGAGGTCCCAGCCAGTGGTGAGGACACGAGCAAGGCCATGTCAGAGACTTACTAGTCAGAAAGACGAGGTAACTCAACGGCACGTGCCTGGAGACGAAGTTCCCACCTGTAAGAAGAGGGGCAGCAGTTGAAGAGGTGGTCCAGTGGTTAAGAATCTGCCTGCCAGTGCAGGGGACATGGGTTCGATCCCTGGTCGGGAGAGACCACATATGCAAGGGAGCAACTAAGCCCATGCTCTAAGAGCCCGGGAGCCACAAATACTGAAGCCCGCGTGCCTAAAGCCCGTGCTCCCCAGCAAGAGAAGCCACTGCAGTGAGAAGCCCGTGCACCACAAGGGAGACGAGCCCCTGCTCCCCACAGCCAGAGAAAACCCGCACCCGGCAACAAAGACCCAGCACAGCCGCAAATAAATAAATACATATCTTTAAACAACAAAACAGGTGGGCCAGGTGTGCCCACAGGCCAGGCCAGTCCCCTTGCCGGGCTCACCTTTCAGCATGAAGGTCTCCACAAGGATCCAGACCCCATTGACTGCCACCACCAATCTGCAACAGACAGGATCGTGAGAGAGCAAGCACAGGTGGGTGCGGAAATCCACAGGTCACAGCTGCAGCCCCTGGTTAGTTTATAGGCAACTCTGAGCAAATGCGGGGCGGCTCCCCATACCCAGACAACAGGTGACTTCCTGCTTAGTGCTTTTACCATGAGCTACATCGACCAGTGGTTTCACTTAGAAAACAGCTACAGGTTTCTAAAGACACGCTCTGTGTGACTGTAGGGATGCCACTTAAGATGCTCCAGCACAGTAGAAGCTAACAACACTGTAAAGCAACTGGATTATTTTAATTGGTACAAATTTTAAAAACTGTTTCTATAAAACCTGCAGCTTATTCCAAGCGGATGTATAAGATGGACCGCATACATAGGGTTCTAGTACTGATGACATCTGTTTCTCCCTAGAGACATCTGCTCTTTCAGTGACTCCAGGAACTAATTAGCAAACTTGCACATGCTCTTGGCCTTTCGCAATCCCGCTTATGGGATCCACCCCAATGAGACACTGGCGAAAACAGAATGACGTAGGCTGCAAGCTAGTTACTGAAGAGCTATTTGTGGTTGCAGAGAAACTGGAAAAACAGCCTAAATGATGGACAGGAGGCTGGATGAGTAAACTATGGTACATCCATGAAATGGTATACTGTCAACCATACATCTTAATTATGTTGAACTGGTTCATAGGGCTTTCCAGGTCTACTATATCCTTCTACTTTTCTATCTCTATCACTAAGTTTTTGAAGAGTTTGATATTTAAACTCCAACTAAAAATCTTAATGTATCTACTTAATTGTAATATGTAATATATATTTGAAATATATATATCTACTTAATTGTAATATGTAATATATAATTGCAATATATAATGGAACCATATGTAACTTTGTTCTGTATTTTCCAAGTCTCCTGTAAATGTGTCATCACACTTTCACAATTAAAAAAACTAGGAGCAAAAAAAAAAAAAAAACCTCCTCATGAAGTAAATATATAATATCCATAGGAAAGAAAGAAAAAAACTATCATCAGGAATTAAACAGTTAAATATTAAAAAAATGAAGAACATTTCTAAGTATTAATGTGGTGTGGTCTCTAGGAGATATTGTTAACTGAAAAAAAGCGAAGTTGCAAAAAGTGTATAAACTGTGCTAGTTTATGTAAGACAGGAAAATGTGCATATATGCATCTACTTCCAGTTTTAAAAATGGAAGGATAAAGTATAATAAAAGTTACCCACTGGGGGAGGTGATAGGATTAAGTGAGACTTCCTTGAGTATATTTTGTCTGGTAGATCTGACTTGTAATCACATATATATATTTTTTTACATAATTATAAAGGAAAATTAAATGTAAAAAGCAACCTCTAAGATAATGTTTAAATGCTCCATCATTCCATTTTATTTTGGCCGTGCCACACAGCATGTGGGAATCCCAGTTCCCCCAACCATGGATCAACCCCCAGCCCCTGCAGTGGGAGCACAGAGCTTAACTCCTGGGCCGCCAGGGAAGTCCCCTAAACATTTTTTTTTAAATAAACGACACTGAGGAACCTATCTGCAGGAAGGAATGGAGATGCACGTGTGGAGAAGGGACTTGTGCACACAGTGGGGAAGGCAGCCGTGGGACCAATGGAGAAAACAGCACAGACACATTATTGTGCAAAGCGGACCCTGGTGAGAAGCTGCTGTTGACAGAGAGGCCAGTCTGGTGCTCTGTGCTGACCTAAAGGGGTGGTATGGGAGGAGAGGGAAGTTCAAGTGGGAGGGGATATATGCATAATTATGGCTGATTCCTGTTATTGTAAGGCAGAAACCAACACAACATTGGAAACATTAAAAAACAAATTTTTTTAAAAATAAAAAAATGAAATAAATCTAAACATGCATCTAGATGGTGATATACCCACATGGAGAAAAACTATTCCGGGTGACCTTAAGACATAGTCATCTAAATGTTTATCCCCGCAGTGGTGTTTCAACAGTTTTCATGGTTAGGGTTGTGCTGGTGGTGTTCTTTGGAGACTGCGTGTGGACTGTGTGTGGAGACACGGTGTGCACTGTTGACATATAGCAAGTGAGTAGTTGTGTCAGTATTGCTGGGAACTAGGATTTTAAGCCTGGTAATTTATATGAAAGAATGATGGAGTTAGGTAAAAACCCAATAGTCCAAAATCTCAATTAAGACTATCAAGAAAAATTCACAAGCTGGTTTCTTTACAAAAAAAAAGAAAAAACCAAAATCCTACCTCTGTCCATGGAAAGTCCTGGAAACAATAACCAACTCCAAGCAACACGTACTGTTTGCATCTCTGGCTGTGATCTCTAAACACCATTTCCCATTACATGGAACCAGAGCTCCTTAGAAAGGGTGAACCCCACCAAACCTCTGGATGAGCAGAACAGACTGCATCTGTGCAGTTCCATTGGTCATCATTAGCCAGATGTGGTTACTGAGTGCTCAAACATCAGCTACTGTGATGCGAACTGAATTTATAATTTTAGTTGGCCTAAATTCAAATAGCCATGTGTGGCTAATGGCTGCCATGTTGGACAACACAGCTCTAGCTCTAATTACCAAACTACAGGACATAAGCAACAGAGGAACACACGAAAACAAGGCTGAAGGACAAACAGTCCTGTTTCTTCAACTAAATACTGCAAGAGGGGAAAAATGGATGGGGGAGAAACCTACAGATTAAAACAGGTTAAAGTGACATGTCAGCCAACCACAATTTGTGGTTCTGGAATTTGATTCCCAGAACCCCAGGTCTGGAGAAGGGGTGATGAGTTGGACTGAGGGGGTTAGATGGAGAAGACAGACTGGCCAGGAGATGACCATGGGGGATGGGCACGTGGCTGCTCACGACGGTCCCCCCACTTTCACACGTGCTTGGAATTTTCTATGATAAAAAGCCAACGGCGTGACTTATCCCTTGCCCCGCCACCTTCTGGAGCAGTAAGACTCAGGAGGAGAGACACCTAGACCTGTGGCCCTGCATACTTACACATGAAATACTGGAAGGCCTTGGACTTCACAAGGATATTAATTCCTGTTTGAAAAGAAGAAATGGTAACAGTGAAATTTTCACGTATAAGTACATAATCGCCCGCCACATATGTCATGCATGTCAGGAGATGGGGTGTTTCTGTCCAGGGGACAAAAACGGAAGGGCCTGCTCTCAGAGGAACGCCCCTTCTTATGCCCCCAGACAACACTGTACAGGCAACAGCTGCTCTGGGAAGAGCCTGGGCAACCTGGAGCTGAGACAAGACAGAACAAGGCTTTGCTGGCCGCCCCTGAAATGTCAGGTTTGCTCCTGGCCTAGACCCACCACTGTTTACTCATCCACTTGCATAACAATCTTCCCAGTGGAATGGAAAACTCGCTAAAGAACACGGAATAGCAACAGCTGTGCTCAAAGTTCTATCCTATCTTGGGAGAACTCACAAAATAGGATATACCATTTTAACTGTTTTTTTTTTTTTTTTGCCACACTGAGCGGCATGGGGAACTTCCCCAACCAGGGACAGAACCCGAGCCCCCTGCGTTGGAAGCATGGCATCTTAACCACTCGACCGCCAGGGGAGTCTGGCCATTTTAACTCATTCAAAACAGCTGAACTGTATTCCCTGTGAGCTAAGCATATCCTTTGTGGAATTTCAAAACTGGCAGGAATTTCAGAGAAAACTACTAGATAAATGATATAGTGGACTCAAATGTTAAAAATTTTAATTTTATATGATACAAGCATCACTATGAGATCAGATACACTAACTATATATCCTGATACAAGAGGAAGGTAAAAACTCTACTATTAGGTAAAAGGCATGTTTCACAACAGAATGTAATCCCCTCTACTGTTTTTAAAAGGCATAGAAAATAACCTATAACAAAAGAAAACACATCAGAAAATTAACACTGATTATCTCTGTGTGGGAGACTTTCCTTTTCTTCTAATTATCTAACTTTGCATATATTTCCTTCAACAAATAATAGTTCAGTATTGACTGAACTATTCAATAATAGTTGAAAAAATAATCCACAATTCTCTTTTGTTTGGTTTTTACGTTACTGATTTCCCTCCCTAGTCCAATACTAATTCTCTGTTGGGGTCATCACACTCTTTTTCACACACACAGACAGTTCATAGGCATGTGCACATGTACACACACACACACACACACACACACAGGTCATGTTCTTTAAATGCTCATCAGTGGCCTCTGGAAACCTCCATTCATCCCCCCAGCAGTTAGGACGCCATGTTCAAGTCAGCCTTACCTTTGAAGATGAGGAATGCTGTCCTAGGAAGCTCATCAAACCAGTGTTCTCGATTTCTCTTTGCCTAATGGAGGAACAGGGCCATGGGAGAGAGAGTTAGGACCAGGGACTGGAACCCAGCCCTGGGGGCCAGGGTGCTGCTGTCCTTTCCTGATCTCTCACTAACTTGGGAAACCATGAAGATACTCAGGATCTACAGAACAACCAAGCCAGCTGAGGTCTGCCGTTCTTTTCACTGTGCTGTGCACTGGCATTATTTTATATGACCCTGAAAATAACGCAGTAGAGTAGGACTCTCACGGCCCCACTTCCCAGGTGAGACAAGCCTTGGAAAGGTTCCATAACCTGCCGGACGCCACACGGTGACTAATGGGGTCTGAGACGCAGGGCTCTGAACTAGGACAGCACGTTGCAGGGGGATGGGCAGATTTGGCTGGGGGCCACCTGTTCTCTCTACAATGCATGACGCCCAGCCGAGAGCTGGACCGGCCTCATCCCCCTCCCATGGAACCGTCGGCCTGGTCCCTCCCCAGAAACCACCCACCTTCCACTTTAAGGCGGCAACTTCATAAATATCATGAAAGTCCTTCAGGCTGTCATAGGCAACAAGAAAGGGCAAAAGAAAAAAAAAAAAAGAGACACGGTGTGCACTGTTGACATATAGCAAGTGAGTAGTTGTGTCAGTATTGCTGGGAACTAGGATTTTAAGCCTGGTAATTTATATGAAAGAATGATGGAGTTAGGTAAAAACCCAATAGTCCAAAATCTCAATTAAGAATATCAAGAAAAATTCACAAGCTGGTTTCTTTACAAAAAAAAAGAAAAAACCAAAATCCTACCTCTGTCCATGGAAAGTCCTGGAAACAATAACCAACTCCAAGCAACACGTACTGTTTGCATCTCTGGCTGTGATCTCTAAACACCATTTCCCATTACATGGAACCAGAGCTCCTTAGAAAGGGTGAACCCCACCAAACCTCTGGATGAGCAGAACAGACTGCATCTGTGCAGTTCCATTGGTCATCATTAGCCAGATGTGGTTACTGAGTGCTCAAACATCAGCTACTGTGATGCGAACTGAATTTATAATTTTAGTTGGCCTAAATTCAAATAGCCATGTGTGGCTAATGGCTGCCATGTTGGACAACACAGCTCTAGCTCTAATTACCAAACTACAGGACATAAGCAACAGAGGAACACACGAAAACAAGGCTGAAGGACAAACAGTCCTGTTTCTTCAACTAAATACTGCAAGAGGGGAAAAATGGATGGGGGAGAAACCTACAGATTAAAACAGGTTAAAGTGACATGTCAGCCAACCACAATTTGTGGTTCTGGAATTTGATTCCCAGAACCCCAGGTCTGAAGAAGGGGTGATGAGTTGGACTGAGGGGGTTAGATGGAGAAGACAGACTGGCCAGGAGATGACCATGGGGGATGGGCACGTGGCTGCTCACGACGGTCCCCCCACTTTCACACGTGCTTGGAATTTTCTATGATAAAAAGCCAACGGCGTGACTTATCCCTTGCCCCGCCACCTTCTGGAGCAGTAAGACTCAGGAGGAGAGACACCTAGACCTGTGGCCCTGCATACTTACACATGAAATACTGGAAGGCCTTGGACTTCACAAGGATATTAATTCCTGTTTGAAAAGAAGAAATGGTAACAGTGAAATTTTCACGTATAAGTACATAATCGCCCGCCACATATGTCATGCATGTCAGGAGATGGGGTGTTTCTGTCCAGGGGACAAAAACGGAAGGGCCTGCTCTCAGAGGAACGCCCCTTCTTATGCCCCCAGACAACACTGTACAGGCAACAGCTGCTCTGGGAAGAGCCTGGGCAACCTGGAGCTGAGACAAGACAGAACAAGGCTTTGCTGGCCGCCCCTGAAATGTCAGGTTTGCTCCTGGCCTAGACCCACCACTGTTTACTCATCCACTTGCATAACAATCTTCCCAGTGGAATGGAAAACTCGCTAAAGAACACGGAATAGCAACAGCTGTGCTCAAAGTTCTATCCTATCTTGGGAGAACTCACAAAATAGGATATACCATTTTAACTGTTTTTTTTTTTTTTTTGCCACACTGAGCGGCATGGGGAACTTCCCCAACCAGGGACAGAACCCGAGCCCCCTGCGTTGGAAGCATGGCATCTTAACCACTCGACCGCCAGGGGAGTCTGGCCATTTTAACTCATTCAAAACAGCTGAACTGTATTCCCTGTGAGCTAAGCATATCCTTTGTGGAATTTCAAAACTGGCAGGAATTTCAGAGAAAACTACTAGATAAATGATATAGTGGACTCAAATGTTAAAAATTTTAATTTTATATGATACAAGCATCACTATGAGATCAGATACACTAACTATATATCCTGATACAAGAGGAAGGTAAAAACTCTACTATTAGGTAAAAGGCATGTTTCACAACAGAATGTAATCCCCTCTACTGTTTTTAAAAGGCATAGAAAATAACCTATAACAAAAGAAAACACATCAGAAAATTAACACTGATTATCTCTGTGTGGGAGACTTTCCTTTTCTTCTAATTATCTAACTTTGCATATATTTCCTTCAACAAATAATAGTTCAGTATTGACTGAACTATTCAATAATAGTTGAAAAAATAATCCACAATTCTCTTTTGTTTGGTTTTTACGTTACTGATTTCCCTCCCTAGTCCAATACTAATTCTCTGTTGGGGTCATCACACTCTTTTTCACACACACAGACAGTTCATAGGCATGTGCACATGTACACACACACACACACACACAGGTCATGTTCTTTAAATGCTCATCAGTGGCCTCTGGAAACCTCCATTCATCCCCCCAGCAGTTAGGATGCCATGTTCAAGTCAGCCTTACCTTTGAAGATGAGGAATGCTGTCCTAGGAAGCTCATCAAACCAGTGTTCTCGATTTCTCTTTGCCTGATGGAGGAACAGGGCCATGGGAGAGAGAGTTAGGACCAGGGACTGGAACCCAGCCCTGGGGGCCAGGGTGCTGCTGTCCTTTCCTGATCTCTCACTAACTTGGGAAACCATGAAGATACTCAGGATCTACAGAACAACCAAGCCAGCTGAGGTCTGCCGTTCTTTTCACTGTGCTGTGCACTGGCATTATTTTATATGACCCTGAAAATAACGCAGTAGAGTAGGACTCTCACGGCCCCACTTCCCAGGTGAGACAAGCCTTGGAAAGGTTCCATAACCTGCCGGACGCCACACGGTGACTAATGGGGTCTGAGACGCAGGGCTCTGAACTAGGACAGCACGTTGCAGGGGGATGGGCAGATTTGGCTGGGGGCCACCTGTTCTCTCTACAATGCATGACGCCCAGCCGAGAGCTGGACCGGCCTCATCCCCCTCCCATGGAACCGTCGGCCTGGTCCCTCCCCAGAAACCACCCACCTTCCACTTTAAGGCGGCAACTTCATAAATATCATGAAAGTCCTTCAGGCTGTCATAGGCAACAAGAAAGGGCAAAAGAAAAAAAAAAACATCAGGGCACGTTCCCCACGGAGCTTCAGTGGTTCTCACACCCGCCTGCCTATGGTCACCTTTGAGAGGTGCAGGGGTGACATCTGGGAGTCCCAGCCCGCTGGGGCCCAGGGGACGGGTACCTCCTGGCTTTTCATCTCCTTCCCCCAGACTATTGATACTTCATCCAGTCAGTCCACACTGACTGCCACTGGCTTGTGTCCCCCAGAGAGCCAGCCCCCGAATGACCACCACTGTCAGACAAGGATGGAGCATCCTTTGGCAGAGGACTAACTAGAACAACGGGGCTGAGAGGCCAGCCCAGACCGAGCTCTCTCGCCCTCGTCTCTACAGCAGGCCTGCTGCTTCTCAAATCGGAAAGAAAAGGGTTTTGGCCACCAGCAGTCGGAAGACCAAGACTGACCATGGTCAGCTCGGGCCCGTTCTGAGGCTGTGCCAGGGCTGTGCATTTGTGTGTGTTGTTCACGCTGCTCTGTGGATCTGTTCACATGCAACTACCCCAGCTTGCTCGTGGCTCGAGGGCGAGCAGATGGGCCAGTCCATTCCACAAGCCAGTACATTCCTTTCTTGTTGTGAATTTAAATTGGACGTGGGTTGGACTCTGTCATTTGTAAAAAGAATCCTGAGCAATAGGGTCTATGTGCATAAAAAGCTCTGCAGAGAAACCTAAGTCTCTAAGAGCCTCTTTGCCCACCCAGTCACCTCAGGGCCTCTTATCAATGCCCCTTCTGCTAGACTGCACCCACTTGGGATCCCTCGCACCTGAGCAGTGGTGTGTTGCTCTGATTCAGGGCCTTGAACGTGAGATAGCGCTCCCCTGCACTCATCCGGGGCTTGTAGAAGCGCATCAGGCCTTCAAACTGCCTGTAGGAGATGCCGGCGGGCCTCTGGGGAGAGAGGGAAGATGGCCGCGTGGAACACAGGAAAACGCAGAGTCCAGCTGCCGCTTCCCTTGAGGGGAGCCATGCCCGATGTCCCGCATCACGTGGGATCCCAGGGCACCCTGTTCTTCTCTGTTCTCCCAAGG
>SJYC01137345.1:0-65251 GCA_006408675.1 Madoqua kirkii
CCCCTCTACCCGCTGGCTGACGAGCAGGCGGTAGGCGTGCTGGATGGCGGTTCGCTTGTGTAGCAGCAAAGACTTGAACTTGCGTTTCTCGATGTCGTTGAAGGTGTCAAATACCACAGCCAGGAGCTGAGAAGGAAGAGCAGAGACCTGGTACCCATGCCGACTGGGCCTCAGGGAGCTAGGGAACAGTTCCCCAGGCTCCAGAGGGCACTCCCCCAGCCACCCCAGAAAGGCGGGTTGAGAAGAGCCTCTACTCTGGCCAGGTGGTGTAGGAAGTTCATCTCCAAGTCTTAGGAGAGGTAGCTCATTCATTGCTGCTTGTAAATTTCCCCTCTACAGATTCATGAAAACACCATTACATTTTGCCCCGGTTTTTCTTCTCTGCCTGTAGCTCATCCCGGCCCGGGCAGTTTTATAAGGGGAGAGAAGCTGTGAGGGGAACACGCTGGGGCTTTTGCCCCATTTAGCTTTGTGTGATGGCCAGGGAGGCTGTGTGTCCATCCTGTGCCCTCCCAACCTCAGAGCAGGGAGGGACATCACTGTCCCTTCCTCCCCTGTCCCCATGTTCCTTCTCCAGCTGAGTCTGTGTGACTCTAGAAATGAGGGGTGAGAGGTGGCCTGCACCCAAGGGCACAAGGTTCTGGAATTGCCCAGTTCCAAAGTCAGCATGTGGACAACACAGCCTGCGTTATCAGAGGGCGAGGGGAGGGTGGGAGCAAAATTTGAAAGAAGCCTTTTGAGAACACTTTCTTTCAAAAGTATTTTGAGGGGAACTCTCTTTGCCTTTCCATCCCTTCAAACTGGCCCCCTACATTTCCCTTTAGATCAAGGGAGTCAGCAAACTTTCTGTAAAGGGTCAGAAAGCAAATATGTTAGGCTCTGCAGGCAAAGATGGTCTCTGTAGAAATCACTCAACCCTGCAGGTAGAGCATGAAAGCAGTCATAGGCTATATGCAAATGAATGGCCGTGGCCATGTGCCAATAAAACTTTATTGACAAAACAGGTGGTAGGCTGGGTTGGGGCCCCCAGTGGCTGACTCATACCCTGTATTTTCACAGTTCAAAATACCTGTTAAAGCAAATAATTACACATAACGCTATTTTTAGGATTCTAAACTAACAATGGTATGAAAGAACTCTAAGATGTACAAACAGATATCTAACATACTTATTTTGGGTCTTGAGAAATTAAAAAAAGAGAATATTTTCCTGCTTAAGACATCACATTTTAAGGCAGGGATGAGAACCTGGTGGGCTGACGTCTATGGGGTCACACAGAGTTGGACACGACTGACATGACTTAGCAGCAGCAACACAAGTCTACCCCCAGAAAAGTGTTTTCCGTTTCTATATGGGCCTGACTGTGGTGACTGGTGTGGGGATGCTCATCAGAAGTATAAAAATAAATGCAAGACTTGGTAAGTCCTCTTCCTTATAATTGTGGCATTGACGTGGTCTCAGCACCAGCCTGATGGCCTGGTCCGGGAGAAGGTGATCTGCTGATGGCAAGAACACTGCTGGTGGCTAGTCGAGCCTTCAAAAAACACCTCCAAAGTTCCCAGTGTGCATGGGGACTGCACATTGTCCTTAAAGTAATGTGTTCTGTATTGGGTTTCCCAGGGGTTCATACTAAACGGGGTAGAAACACACAGGACATTTCTGACATGTGCGTGCAGTGGGAGGGGGTGGTTAACAGCAGGGCTCTGGAACCAGACCAGCTCACCTGGCCTCCTGAGCTGTGCGGGCAAGGGTGACTCACCCTATCGGTCTGATCCTCAGTTTCCTCAACTATAAATTGAGAATCATAAGAAGACATCTAGGGCTTGAGTGTTAAATTATTTAACCCCTATCCATAAAGCACTTGGCATAGTACCTGACTAAGGTCTCATAAGTGTCAGCTTTTCCAGTTATTATATGTTTGCCGTGAGAAGGAAAAGGTTCCAGGGTAGCTGGGTTTAAACTCTAGCTCTGGGACTTCCTTGGTGGTCCAGTGGTTAAGCGGGGGGGGGGGGGGGCCTGGGTTCAATCCCTTGGTCAGGAAACTAGATCCCGCATGCCACAACTGAAGATCCCACATGCCGAAATGAAGACCCACCCAGTGCAGTCAAATAAATGAAAAAGTCAATGAACGAATGGCAAGCTCTAGCATCGTCAGCAGCAGCAGCAGCACTAACCTAGAGAGGCTAGTTACTGCTGGTAACCGGCTGAACTCAAGTCCTGACAGGGAATTCCTAGTCACACCACACCTGACTAGGGTCTAGGACTTCCTTCCCCCATGTTCCGCCCTCGGAGGTGGAGGGCCACCCCTACTTTATCCCCACAATGCCCAGCACGGCGATGGCTGGGGCTGGTCCACAGAACACACGCCAAGGCCACTCACCAGGTTCATGATAAAGTACAGCTCGATGGAGAGGTACACGATGAAGAAGACGCAGGACCAGGGGTTCCGGGAGTAGGAGGGCATCATCACATCTGGGAAGCTGTTATTTGCAGAGCATCAACCGCAAGGCCCATCTGCCAGTCTCTGCTTTCTCTAAGGACATCCCTCCTTCTGCCTCCCACCCCCCCAAACCTCCCCCACTCTCAGCTCATCAGGCCACTCCCATCCCTCACGGTGGCTCTGAGCACCTGTCTGAGCCAAGACGTGGAATACCCTTGGCTGAAAAGAGGAGCCAACCCTGGGCACTACCAGAGGGCAGGCAGAAGCCAAAGCAGGCCCAAACTTACTTGGCGGTGGTCAGAAGGACAAACAGACTGACGTGCTATTCTCCAGGGTGCTGAAGTACTGTGGGGACAGGAGAAGGACACGTGGGTGCCAGGCTGAGGGCACACATCACTGGGAACAGGCTGTGTGCAGTGGGTCATCTCCAGAGTCCCTTCCTCCTCCCGCAGGATCCCTTAAGGATGGCAGAGGAACAAGCAAACTCGGAGTCCAAGGCCTCCTCCTTCCTGAGCTCAATGCTTCTGGCAGAAGCAGACACCTGGCCTTGGGACTTGTCTCCCAGAGAATCACATGTTTTGCACAATGAGCTGGGCTCTCCTCCACCACTCCTCTGCCAAAATGTTTCCATGTTCCAGATCTGATCCTGGAAACATCCCTCTCAACGACAGGACAGGGGATACCCTTGGCGCTTGAAGAAGGAAATGAATGTTCAGGTGCCATAAATGATGATGAGAAACCAAGCCAGGCATCCCTTCTTAATACGGCTGGCAGTGGGGGAGGTCAGTCCAGCCACCTGGCCTGAAGTGAAAAGGCCCCCACATACAGGAAGACACAGACAAACGTGTTGATTACTTACAGGGTCTGAAGGATTAGGGGAGAATAAGTAGAAACCTAGAAGAAGGTGGTGGGAAACATAGGTTAGAGCAGAAGTCCCCAACCCAGATGTCAACTCTAATACATGTAAATGAGTGCAGGGGGCAGCGCGAAAGCGCAGGGAGCCGTGGGGGCCGCGGCAGAGCACCACGCAGGCTCTGTCTGAAGGCACCGGGTAACTGCTGCCACTCGGAAACGTGATCCAAGCACCACTGAACCTATTACTAAAAAAGGCTAGTTGGGGACCTTCCTGGTGGTCCAGCGGTTAGGACTCTGTGCTTCCACTGCAGGGGGCTGGGGACCCCTGGTCAGGGAACTAAGACCCTATGTGCTGTATACTGTCATCCAGACAAAGGCTGGATGAGCAACAACACAGTGACTCTAGTTAATGATACCAATTATTGTGTATACTGCTGGTAACCGGCTGAACTCAAGTCCTGACAGGGAATTCCTAGTCACACCACACCTGACTAGGGTCTAGGACTTCCTTCCCCCATGTTCCGCCCTCGGAGGTGGAGGGCCACCCCTACTTTATCCCCACAATGCCCAGCACGGCGATGGCTGGGGCTGGTCCACAGAACACACGCCAAGGCCACTCACCAGGTTCATGATAAAGTACAGCTCGATGGAGAGGTACACGATGAAGAAGACGCAGGACCAGGGGTTCCGGGAGTAGGAGGGCATCATCACATCTGGGAAGCTGTTATTTGCAGAGCATCAACCGCAAGGCCCATCTGCCAGTCTCTGCTTTCTCTAAGGACATCCCTCCTTCTGCCTCCCACCCCCCCAAACCTCCCCCACTCTCAGCTCATCAGGCCACTCCCATCCCTCACGGTGGCTCTGAGCACCTGTCTGAGCCAAGACGTGGAATACCCTTGGCTGAAAAGAGGAGCCAACCCTGGGCACTACCAGAGGGCAGGCAGAAGCCAAAGCAGGCCCAAACTTACTTGGCGGTGGTCAGAAGGACAAACAGACTGACGATGCTATTCTCCAGGGTGCTGAAGTACTGTGGGGACAGGAGAAGGACACGTAGGTGCCAGGCTGAGGGCACACATCACTGGGAACAGGCTGTGTGCAGTGGGTCATCTCCAGAGTCCCTTCCTCCTCCCGCAGGATCCCTTAAGGATGGCAGAGGAACAAGCAAACTCGGAGTCCAAGGCCTCCTCCTTCCTGAGCTCAATGCTTCTGGCAGAAGCAGACACCTGGCCTTGGGACTTGTCTCCCAGAGAATCACATGTTTTGCACAATGAGCTGGGCTCTCCTCCACCACTCCTCTGCCAAAATGTTTCCATGTTCCAGATCTGATCCTGGAAACATCCCTCTCAACGACAGGACAGGGGATACCCTTGGCGCTTGAAGAAGGAAATGAATGTTCAGGTGCCATAAATGATGATGAGAAACCAAGCCAGGCATCCCTTCTTAATACGGCTGGCAGTGGGGGAGGTCAGTCCAGCCACCTGGCCTGAAGTGAAAAGGCCCCCACATACAGGAAGACACAGACAAACGTGTTGATTACTTACAGGGTCTGAAGGATTAGGGGAGAATAAGTAGAAACCTAGAAGAAGGTGGTGGGAAACATAGGTTAGAGCAGAAGTCCCCAACCCAGATGTCAACTCTAATACATGTAAATGAGTGCAGGGGGCAGCACGAAAGCGCAGGGAGCCGTGGGGGCCGCGGCAGAGCACCACGCAGGCTCTGTCTGAAGGCACCGGGTAACTGCTGCCACTCGGAAACGTGATCCAAGCACCACTGAACCTATTACTAAAAAAGGCTAGTTGGGGACCTTCCTGGTGGTCCAGCGGTTAGGACTCTGTGCTTCCACTGCAGGGGGCTGGGGACCCCTGGTCAGGGAACTAAGACCCTATGTGCTGTATACTGTCATCCAGACAAAGGCTGGATGAGCAACAACACAGTGACTCTAGTTAATGATACCAATTATTGTGTGTTTGAAAGTTACTAGGAGAGTAGATCTTAAAAGTTCTCATCAGAAGGGAAAAAAAAAAACTATAAATATGTATAAAGATGATGTTGTTAACTGGATCATTCTGCAGCATGTACATAATAAATCATTATGCTGTACACCTAAAACGAATACAGTGTTATGTCGATTACATGTCAATTTTTTGAAAAAATGGAAGTTTAAAAAAATTTAAGATTTTAAGGCTGGAAATCTGTATTTTCATGTTAAAAAACCTAGTTTTAAAAATGCTGGCTCAAGGGACTTCCCTGGTGGTCCAGAGGCTAAGACTCAGCTCCCAAGGCAGGGGACCAGGTTGGATCCCTGGTCAGGGAACTAGATCACAAATGCTGCAACTAAGACTTGGAGCAGCCAAATAAAATAAACAAATATTTTAAAGTAAATATTAAATAAAAATTAAAATTAACTTTTTTAACACTTAATTGCCAGCGGAAGGGGTACAGGTTCAGTCCCATCAGGCAGCTAAGATCCTACATATCTCAAAAACCAAAAAATTGTAAACAGAAGCAACGTTGTAACAAATTCAGTAAAGACTTTAAAAAATGGTCCACATTTAAAACAAAATCTTAAAATAATAAAACAAAATGCTGGCTCAGCACTTTCAGACCAAACAAAACTCATCCGTAGGCTGGGTCTGGAACCCAGACTGCTAGTTTGCAATCTTTGGTTTTGAGAATATGACAGCCAAGTAACAACTTCAAAGGGACCCCACTGTTCTCCTGCAGCTGAGGGTCCAAGGTAGGGGCCCCATTAATTTCCTCCCTCTTGGAATGGGCTATTCCCCTGAGTCCTTGAAATCCTGAAACTCTGCCCTAAGGGAAGTCAGCCCCTCAGAACACCAAGGAAATTCTATCCAGAGTGAGGTAGGGTAGGTGGGAGTCAATGGCTCAGGGAACAGAGCGTCACAAGGGCCCGGGGATTTCAGTACTGGCGGGGGCCTTAGAGTCGCGGCCCTCTGGTTCCACTGTCTCTGCCATCTGAGCACCAGGGAAGGGACCTTGGTCTTCCCTTCCGTGTTCTGAGACCGCCACTGCCTAAAGCCCGTGTCTGAATGTGGGAGTCATCAATACTTGATCTTATCTGAAAAGGCAAGGCCTCCTCAGTGTTAGAAAGGGCGTGACCTTGCTTTAACACCTAGTAAAGTAGGACACGACTGAAGCGACTTAGCAGCAGCAAAGCGGAACTATGTCGACCCTAAGGTCCCAGGCATATGCTGTAGAGAAATTCTCGTGTGTGTGCGCCAGGAAAGGCAGGAGAATGTTCACAGCAATGTGATCTGCAATAGAGGAAAATGCCCACCAACGGAGGAAGTGATAAATAAACGTGGGTATATTCACGTACTGGATCACGACACTGTAGTGAAAATGAATAGCCTACATCTCCACGCATCAGTGTGAATAAAGGCCAGGGGCACCCCCTGGGAGCAAAAAGGAACTGAGATCAAGAAAAGTTACAAAGGTGGCTTCTATTTTTTTCCCCCCCAATACTGCATTTCCTAAGCTGGAGTCTACAAGTGTTTCTATCGTTCTGAAAACCTTCCCGAATCTCTAAAACTGTCAAAGTGCCTTTTTTCTCAACGATGAGTTTGCTTTTGGAGAGTGCCTGCGTACTGAGGCTCAGGACAAAACTCACCGAGGATGGCGAAAATGATCATGAAGAAGAGGAGAAGCAGGAGGATGTCCATGAAGGGTGGCAGGGACTGAAACATCTGACGCAGGTTGCTGGGGGGAGACAGGGCCAGGAGGGGTGAGGGGCGGTGGGTGGCGGGCTGGGGCCCAGGGGCACGGTCTGGGACTCCTCAGTGCGGATGCCCTGTTGAGATGGGGGCCTGGTGCTCCCAACCCCTGGAACACTAAAGCCCACCACAGCCTGGCTCGCGACGGCATGCTCAGTGATCTCCTAGGACTTCCACTCTGGGGGTGATGGGGAAAGAACCAGGGCAGGCGTGGCACTTACTGAGCCCAGGCAGGCAAGTGCCTGCAAGGGATGGAGCAGGCAGGCCCAGGCTGGGTGCATGGCCTAGGGTGCCAAGGTCAGTCTGCATGGGACGCAGGAAGACATTTCATGGCCACACAGTCCGAGGACAGGTGTCCCCGGTTTTGCAGAAGGGGAACCAAGAGTGACCCCGTGGGCTTCCCCAGGGGCTCAGATGGTGAAGCGTCTGCCTGCAATGAGGGGGACCTGCATTCGATCCCTGGGTCTGGAAGATCCCCCTGGAGAAGGAAATGGCAACCCACTCTAGGACTCTTGCCTGGAAAATTCCATGGACGGAGGAGCCTGGTAGACCATAGTCCATGGGATCTCAAAGAGTCGGACACGACTGAGCAACTTCACCAAGAGTGAATGGCTAGCCTGCTCTCATTCACAGGACCCCAGCCAAGAGGTTTTCTAGATGGATTCTCAAAACTCAGTCCAGGGCTTCCCTGGTGGCTCACTGGTGAAGAATCCACCTGCCAATGCAGGGGACATGGGTTCGATCCCTGGTCTGGGAAGATCCCATATGCCTCAGAGCAACTAAGCCCATGCACCACAACTGCTGAGCCTGTGCTCCAGAGCTGGAGAGCCACAGCTACTGAAGCCCGAGCACCTAGAGCCCACGGTCCGCAACAAGAGAAGCCACCGCAATGAGAAGCCTGCGCACTGTAACTAGAGAAAAGCCCAGGCAGCAAAGACCCAGCACTGACAAAAAATAAACAAACACTATCATTAAAAAAAAAACCCTCAGCTTGAACTTAGGCTCATGGCCTGGTTTGAGTTCAGTCCCCCAGTCCCAGGGGAGGTGTCAAGACCGCCTGCTGAGTCTCGCGGACTTCACTGAGTTCCTGCTGCAGGCTGTGTCTGGGCAGATACTGTGCTGGGAGCCCCAGGGAAGCACAGGTAATGATGGGAGAGCGCCCGGAGTCAGGAGACCTGAACTGCAGTGGGAGGCCCACCCTCCTCTCTGTGGGGGTCAAACAGCAGGGGGAAGTGATCAGGACTGTGAGCTAGCCGAGTGCAGGAGGGACCTAATCGATAGGTGACTCACTGGCTCCCATGCCACCACGGACCCAGGGGGCCAGGTTGGGCCCTGAGAGCACCTGAGTGCGCAGCTCCTCCCCAGGCCTTACCGCCGGACGCCGCCGCAGTACCGACAGTCCACCAGGAAGATGCAGCGCAGCGCCCGGGTCACCCGCACGTGTGACGTCTGCCGTACCAACACCACGATGGCCTCCACGAACTGCACCACCAGCACGGAGGTCTGGGGGAGGCCGGGCACGGCGCACGGTCAGCCCCTGCACCCCAGCCCCAGACAGAGGGCCTGCTGGATGCTGGGCCCCCCAGCCATCCCCATCCCTGAGGGGAGTCCAGAGAAGCCCTTCCCTCGCGCTCTCTCACCTCCCCCAACATCAGGCAGGCCCCAGGGAGAAGTCCACCGCTCTGGCTCAGGAGAACAAGCTTGATCTATGCTCCCAGCAGCTCATTAGAGGGTACCCGCTGAACAAAACCACCACTCTGCAGGCCACAGCCACCCACCCCCTGGTTCTAGCTACCCACTGCGGGCCCCTGGGGTCTTCAGCATGTCCTGATCTCTAATTCCTTGGGCACATCCTCCCCATCAAGTGTGTGTGCTTCTGACACTGCTAAATACCACTCTGACATATCCCTACTTTCGTCTCTCTCTGCTGCAGAGAAAGTGGACAATAAGGCACCGACTGGCATGGGTGTGGAGGCCACACCAGGCTGGCTTGGAATCCCAGCTCTCCGGGATCCAGATCCCATTCTCTTGCAACTGGCTGGTTGTAAACTAGGACAGTAACACATTTCCCACAAAGGTCACCACGCTGGTGCTTGGCCTGAACTAAATACCGGCTCATGTTAGCTACTGTTAGCACCACCATGACACCCAGAGCAAGGCTGGAAGCATGGTGAGGTCCGGGACCCAGAGTCACGCTTCGCAGCGCACGAGGGATTTGCAAGTGAAATTGATGATACAGGCTTGAAGTTGACAAGGAAATGCTGGAAAGAGATGGACACATCACCTTGACCATGGTCCTTTTGTGCCGGATGAAGGTGTGAAGGCCCAGCCACCGCAACTTCATGCAGAGTTCAAACACGACCACCACCAGGGCGAACAGCTCCAGGGTTGCGTGGACCTGCAGCCACGGGCATAAAGAAGACACAACGTCACTGGCCACTCCCCAGTAGGAAAAGTGAGCGCACCTGCTGCTTTCCTTTGGAGACAGCGGGCAGGACTGCTGATTAGTATGCTGTTCACCTGGAGCTAAAGCATGGCCACGGCAACCCCGCCCCTCCTTGGAAGTTACAAGGGAACGGAATCCCAGGGAGACTCGGGCTGGTGCATTCCCTTGGGCGGGGGCCCCAGGCAAGACTGGTGAGCAGGGCCTCCCCTTTTGAAATCCGCGGGGTGTCTCCCCTTCCAGAATGCTCCCTTTCAGGCTTGAGTTACTCTGCCTGCCCTCCCACCCCAGACACCCCCAGAGAGCCGCGGCTCACGGCCACCGGGACACTCACGTAAATGCCCAGCCGGAGCGCGGGGACGGCGGGAGCCTCGCATAGGGACAGCAGCAGCAGGAGCAAGGCCGCGGACAGCTCCATCAGGTAGAAGAGGTGGTTGTGTGCGAAGAGGTAGGCCGCCAGCGCTTTGGCGTTCTTGGGGTGGGTGAAGAACTTGTCGTTATTCTCGCCTTCCTGAAAGAACAAGAGTCGCGGTGGTGCGTGAGCCTGCACGAAGCAGGGCGCCTGGGATGCAAAAGCGGCCGGCACGTGGGATGTGTGGTGGGCGGGGAAAGGGGCGGGCCCTTGGCAGGTGGGTGGAGCTCCAGGCCAGAGAGGATGGAAAATTAAGTATTATCTTCACAGCTTAGCACACCCCTCAGGCCTTGCCCTTGCCGCTGATGGGGCTTCAAAGACTTGCTTCTTTCCAAAACTACTTGGAGGAATCAAAGGCTATTATGCCCAAGAGATCAAAGGGAAGCGGATGCACCTGGTCCCTTCTGAGACCGAAGTCTCACTCTCAGGTGTGGGATGAAGTGCTCGGGGTCTGGGGTAAGCTAGTCACGAATGTGTCCTGGCTTCGCCCCCTTCTCCCTGGGTAACATGGAAACTGTTCTTTCACCTTTACAACCATCCATGGGTTAACGATCGACCGTACTTACTCCCGGAGAAGGCAATGGCAACCCACTCCAGTACTCTTGCCTGGAAAATCCCATGGATGGAGGAGCCTGGTAGGCTGCAGTACATGGGGTCGCTGAGTCAGACACGACTGAGAGACTTCATTTTCACTTTTCACTTTCATGCACTGGGGAAGGAAATGGCAGCCCACTCCAGTGTTCTTGCCTGGCGAATCCCAGGGACAGGGGAGCCTGGTGGGCTGCTGTCTATGGGCTCGCACAGGGTCGGGCATGACTGAAGTGACTTAGCAGTAACACTGAGGAGAAAGCTTGAGGGTCCCTTTATCAGAATCCGGCTTTACTCAGCTTTCTCCATCCCATTTATCTTTTTTTTTTTTTTTGACTTCACAATATTGTATTGGTTTTGCCACACATCAACATGAATCGGCCAGGGGTGTACACGTGTTCCCAATCCTGAACCCTCCTCTCAGAGTTTTTGGATGTGGGACCATTTTTAAAGTTTTTGTTGAATTTGTTACAATATTGCTTCTGTTTTATGTGGGTTTTTTTTTTTCTTTTTGACCATGAGGCATATGGGATCTTGGCTCCCCAGTGAGGGATGGAATCTGCACCCCCTGCATTGGAAGGCAGTCTTCTCAACTACTGGATGAACAGGAAAGTCCCCCCACTTCTTAACTGACTCTATTTCCACCTAATTTCCTAACCCCTTGATGCTTTCACCCCAACAGTAATGAGATAGCAGCTGACCCCCACTGAGGGCCCTCCACTGAGCCCCGACATTCCTTTCAGTTTTGACAATTTGCCTTCCAGGCAAGTGCTTCTATTTCTTCTCATTTGACAGCAATGACAGGGAATTTCTGTAGCACCCAAGGGCATAGAGCCAGGCAGCGTGATTCCAGCAGCCCTGTTCTGTCTATTCTTGGCCTCCTGCTGATGATGCAGAAAACAAATGATGGAGCCCGGGGAATGGTCCACTTGAGAATACAAGCTGATGACCCTCCCTGTTAGGATCAGTCTTCTGGGGGAGGAGGGGATCTTCACTGCCTCCCTAGGGTTGGTGGGCACAGGTCTAAGTAAGAGAGGTCCCACCTTATCCACTTCATCGCCTCAGTACCCCATCCAGCAGCGCACACATAGACAGCACTTACTTTTCATGCACTGCCTTGCTTCCGTGCTTCTCAGCTGGGGGCAGTGTTGACCACCTGCCCTCCCCTGACTCCATCCCAGGGCTGGAGACATGTGCAGTTGTCACACCTGGTGGGTGTTGCTGGCATCCAGAGGGTGCCAGGGATGCTGCTAAACCTACTAAAATGCACAGGGCAGCCCCTCACAACAAAGAATTATCCGGTCCTAAACACCAATGATGCTGGGTCAGGAGAACCTATCTTGATCACTCTCAGCACAAACACTCAGAACAGAGGCTCTTGCCCTTGGCTCCAATCTCTAGAGGAGAAAAGGGTCAGAGCCCCAGAAGGGACACCCAGAGCCTTTCCAAAAGCATTCTGGGTGTTCTAGAATGCAGGCAGACCTTCAACTATTCCAATATTTGGCTCTTCTGGGATGAGGCCACATGCAAGCATCCACATAAACCCTTATACTGGCAAAAGTGAAACTAACCCACGCGTACCCGGTGATTCTTGCAGAAGTTACAAAGCCAGGCTAACAGGAAAAAGTATCTCTGGGCCAGGTGGCACATGGTGCCATAGAAGGAGCTCTGGCCAGTGGGCTCCCGTGCTAGCTGGAAGTGGCTTCAGCTTGCCAAACTTGTTACAGAGAACTGGGAGAGCAAGAGATATACTCAAGACCTCAGCTGGCACAGTGCCTGATGCACACAGTGGGCGTTTAATAGATGTCTGGTAAGATGAAGCATTTCTGCAAGAGATCATTCTCCAGGCACCTGCCCAGCCCAAGGACTGTCCAGTAGCTGGGAGGCGGCTGGGAGCTCTGACCTTGGCTGTGGTTTGCAGCGGAACTTCAAGCGAGTCACTTCCCTGAAGCCGGATACATCACTATCCTCGTGATAAAAAGAAAATAAAAGACAAACCACAGACTTGACAGGGCAGGGAACAAACATCCTGGAGTGGCAGGGAGGGCGGGCTGGGCAAGCCTCGCTCCCAGTCCTGTGATCTGTGCCGGGCTGTGGTTCTTACTGCCACCGCCCTGCCACAGGAGTCGCACGTGGTTGCCTGGCTTGGACTTCTAGAAAATGCAATGCGCGGGTAATTTTTTCCAACAGGTAGCCAAGGATGAAGGTCTGGCAAGAGGAAACCACTGATGTGGAGCTCTCAAAATAGATCTCAGGGACTTGGAATTGCCTTAGGGCAGATGGAAGATGAGGCCTTCCCCAACAAGGACCGACTGAATTAGGATCTGAGTCTCTATCCTGACCCAGATGCTAAGGCCTCCCAGGTGGCGCAGTGATAAAGAATCCACCTGCCAATGTTGGAGACGCAAAAAACCTGAGTTCGATCCCTGGGTTGGGAAGGTCCCCTGGAGGAGGAAGTGGCAACCCACTCCAGTATTCTTGCCTGAAAAGCCCCAAGGACAGAGGAGCCTAGTGGGCTACAGTCCATGGGGTCTCAAAGAGTTGGACATGACTGTGCACGCATGCACTAAAGAGGACACTGGCCGTATTTCCTAGCTGCTGATCATGAACTAGGAAATTTATGATTAGGAAAAATAAGGCAGGCCGATTGTATGTGACTTCCAGGCCTTTAATCTCTGCTCCCTGGGGCAGAAGTCCACAAAGAAAACTAGGACGGTCTTGGAGGCAACAGGAGCTTCGAGCACACAGCTCCTGTGGGTGAGTGAGTTAACAGGTAAATTTAGGAAGAGAGGAAACCGCAGGCACCAGATAGCCTCAAAGCAGCGAGGGGCCAGTCACCCAAGTGCACCAGCAACCTGGCATCCGCAAGCACAAAAACAGCTATCGGACACCCACTAACACCGTCCTCCAAGCCAGAAACCACTGTCCACGGGGATTCAAGTTCTGCTTTTAGTTTTAATTTTATAAGAGGATGCAGCTTTTTGAAAAAAAAAAAAAATCAAGTAATATACAGAATAGGTAGTAAAAATTCCATCAGCCAAAAATAATCACCTTTAATATTCTGACAAATAAGTTTCCAGTGTGAATGGGTATCTGTGCATACATAGACACATATTATGTAAAATTATATATAACATATATTAAGAGTCACCATATGATACCTTCTGTTCTGTAACCTCTTTTCCCCCAAAGACATGGCCCATTTTTGAGTGACTACATGGGGTCAGGTACAGAAATGTGGCCACCACATAGAGAAGAAAGAACATCATTTGCAGGCTGGATGGACACGGTTTAAATCCAAACTTGGCAGTTTACTAGCTGGCTGGCTTTGGACTCACTAGCCCCTGGGAGTCTCAGGTGTATGAACTGGGAGATGACCAAACTGCTTGGTAAGGTTGTTAGAAGATCAGCAGGTACATGCTTAACTTAGTCTTTTTGTGGTATATACATTCATTTGTATTATTTTTTAGATTCCACTTAGAAATTATGTAATGTTCCTCTTTCTCTAGCTGACTTACTTAGTATAATATTCTCTAGGTCTATCCACACTATGGTACATGGCAATATTTCATTCTTCATTATGGCTGAGTAATATTCCACCGCTCATATATGTGTGTGTGTATTATATGCCACATCTTCTTAAATTGTCTGTTGAGGGGCACTTGGGTTGCTGGGTTGTTTCCATGCCTTGGCTATTGTAAATAGTGCTACTATAGACACTGAGGTGCATGTACCTTTTTGAATTAGAGGGTTTTTTTCCCCCAAATACATATCCTGGAGTGGGATTGCCAGATCATATAGTAGCTCTATTTTTAGTTTTTTAAGACACTTATGTACTCTTTTTCTTAAGTCTGTACCAATTTACATTCCCACCAACATGTAAGGGAGTTCTCTTTCCTCCACACCCTCTCCAGCATTTATTATTTGATGATAAGCATTTTTATTACTAATGTTCTCACCTGCTTAAGGAAAGAAGGAACTACCAAGCAGCGATTCTAATTCCATATTCTGATCCATTCTGGCCTCTTATCTAGCACCTGTTCAACCTTAGAGAGGGTGACAGTGTGTAGGGTGATCCTGCCACGTCAACAGGCATGCCCAACTTGCTAAAATCTCCCGAAAACATTTCTACTTAACCTGAATCATTTCTGCCTTAACCTGAATCAAAACGCATTCCTTGAGGAGAACAGCCATGAAACGTGAGAAACACACAGACACCCAAGCAGCTATCAAATAAGTATCTGAATTTCATTAAACTTTCTTTGAAAATAGGAAAGCAAATACTGAAAAGGGAGAGCTGCTTCAAAGAAAAAAAAGATTAGGGGAAAGTGATCATTCAAATGAACTTAAGAAAAATCCCATTTCCTAACCCAAAGCCTTACTCAATGCTGAAATCTCAGCAGAAGCTGAAATCTTATAATGACAAAAATGACAAGATTAAGGTGAAAATGCCATAGACAGTGAGATTAGCAGTTAACAGGCAATATTCCCTCTGGAGAGTATTCAATACAATATACCAAGGGCCCTAAAAAGTGTCGATTCCTTCAACCCACTGATTCTACTTCTTGGAGTGTTTCCTAATAAAATAATCCTCGATATTAAAGAGAAAAAGAGAAATAGCTGAAGACATAGATTATCCTCATATTATAATTTATAACAGGGGAATGCATAATATACAGTAAGGGAAATATAAAAAGAAAATATCCAACCTTACCAGGATAGTTAAATAAATTAAGATACACTTACCAGACAGAATTATAAAGACTTTAAAATTTGTTTAAAAACAAAAACCAGGCATGGAATAGCAAATATGAAAGCAGCAGCAGGATAAACAGGAGGGAATAAACATCTGCAGACTCCTCACACTAAGTCAGCCGGACTCAGTAGATAAAAGAATTCCCTCCCGAGAACCAGCCTCTCCAGAAGAGGGGGCAGGGCAGGGGAGGCCAAATGGACAGACTAGGGGAACCTGGGGGCAGGCAGAGCCACACGCTGGGGGTCCTGGGAACAAGCCCACGGGCACAGCCAGCTTGGCTCTCCCGGCGTGATCTTATGAAATGAGAAGCTCACACACGGAGCACTAAAGCCAGAACTGGATTTCTGGGCATGCATCCAACAGAGCCTGCTCCCCGTCTCCACCAACACGTGGCGAGAAGGGCCAGGTGCTGCCCGGGAGATACTCACCTGGAGGTAGATTGCTGCCTCTTGATAATTCATCTCCCAGTCATGTCCAGTGGGGCTGGAGGGGGAGTTCTCGCCCTCTAAGCTCAGACTGGGGGCCTGGGAGTCGTGGACAGTATATTTGCCTCCATCTGCAAGAGGAGATTCACTTACAACCCAGGTTTGAGAGAATAAAAGGACACCATTCACCAGAGAGAAGGCTGGCAGTCATTCACATGCTCTCACTCATATCCTACTATATAAGTCAACACTCCCTTGTATATACTTGGGCTTCCTGGTGGCTCAGGTGGTAAAACATCTGCCTGCACTGCAAGAGACCCGGGGTCGATCCCTGGGTTGTGAAGATTCCCCTGGAGATGGGCATGGCAACCCACTCCAATATTCTTGCCTAGAGAATCCCCATGGGCAGAGGAGCCTGGGGTCCCAAAGAGTCAGACATGATGGAGTGACTAAGCACACTTAGTAAGTCTACACATGATCCCGTGTATTAGGCTGGCTGAAAAGGTCATTCGGGTAACATATTTTGGCAAAAACCAAGTGACCTTTTTGGCCAACCCAATACTAACAACAGCAAGAATAGCATGTCTAGCAAAAATGTTTTCCGACATGGATGGACCTGGCGGGTATTATGCTGAGTGAAATAAATCAGAAAGACAAATACTATTATGAGACTACTTATGTGTGGAATCTTAAAACTAAAAGAAACTAGAGAATACAACAACAAAAACAGACTCACAGAGAACAAGCTAGTGGTTTCTACGGGGAGAGGGAAGGGGGAGGGGCAAGATAGAGGGAGGGGACTAAGGTACAAACTACCATGGATAAAAGAAACTACAAGGATATATTGTGCAGCAAAGGGATATTTCATACCTATAAAAGGAGCATAACCTTTAAAAACTGTGACTCACTATATTACACACCTGAAACATATAATGCTGTATATCAACCACACCTCAATTAAATTTCCTTTCTCCTGTTAAGAAAGCAAGTACAAAAAAAGCACACACCCAATGCTATTGTTTCTGTAAATAAGGGAAAAAACAAGAAAGCACAGAGATATCTACTTATCTTAACGGAAGAAATAGGAAGAATAAATTAGAACTTGATGAAATTGATTACCTACAATGGATGGAGAGAACAGGGTGGAAGTCGCTCAGAGGGAGTGATCTTTTTGATGACTCTTGACTTGTGGAATATACTACTTTGGCAGAAAAATAAAAATAACTGGATTTGTTCCCTGGTGCAGGGTCATCCGCGGCTCTTCCCTGCTGGGACCCATGCCTTTTCCTTCTGGTAGCTCAGTCCTATCTGCTTTTGAAGAGTGTCTGCTCCCTACTTTTTGTCCTTATTCTTTGGCTCTGGCCAGCTCCACCCCTGGCAGCTGATCCAGTGCAATGAGATCCCCTCAACACCCGCCCCACCCTGCCCCCGTCTCACCCCAGACAGGTACTGGTTCAGCCAACCGTGCTGACCGAAGTCCAGCCAACGAGGGTGAACCCAGAACTTCTCCAGGACCAGTTTAGAAAGGTGTGTGTGTGTGTGTGGAGGGACTGGGGAGCTCTTTCCCTATTGCTGCTAGAGGCTGCCTCTGCCACCCCAAGTGGGAAAGACATCCCTGAGCTACACCCTTGGGATCGAGCTGTGCCTGAAATTTACCTAAGAGCATTTCCAAAATCTGAGCCCACAAAGATCCTTTTATACCTAAGTCTCTTTGAGCTGGGCTTGTCACAGCACTCAAGTATGTCCACTGATATACGCATGGCACTGAGAAACAAGTCTCAGCTTTTAATAAAAAAAATTTTTTTTTACTGTTTATTTATTTGGCTGCAATGGGTCTTAGCTGTGGCACTTGGGATTTTTAGTTGTGCCACGTGGGATCTAGTTCCCCACCCAGGGATGGAACCTGGGCCCCCTGCATTGGGAGTGAGGAGTCTTGGCCACTGGACCACCAGGGAAGTCCCATGGGTGGACACTTAGACCGTTGCCATGTTTTGCTATTTCAAATGAAGCTGTTATGAACGTTCATGTACAGGACTTGGTATGGATGTAAGTGTTCATTTCTTGGGGGTAAATACCAAGGGGTGAAATAGCTAGATCACCCATTTAACTTTCTACGAAACTACCAAACTGTTTTTCGAAGTGGTTGTACCATTCTATACTCCCACGCGCAGTAAATGAGATTCTAGCTCTTCCACTTTCACACCACCAATTGATATGCTCACTGCTTTAAGTCTTAACTATCCTAAAATGTTGCGATGTTACTGCATTATTTTAATTCTGATACTTTTAATTTGGATTTCCTCAGAGACTAATAAGGTTGAGCATCTTTCCATATGCTTAGTTGCCATTTGTACATCTTAATTGAAGTGTCTCCAACTCTTACCTGTTTTATTACATTATTTTCTCTTTTAAAATTTTGAGTCACATATATGCATATACATATATATATAATGTAGTCTATAAATATACAAATCTTTGTCTGATTATAATATCTACTCCAGTTTTTATTATTTCTTTGGATTAGTGATGATTGTAGCTTTTTCCATTCTTCTCATCTCTTGGTGTCTTTTTATTTAAACTTTGTTTCCTATAGGCAGCATATAGTTTGGTCTTACTTCTTTCCTCCAGTTTGAAAAACTCTGCCTTTTAAATGGAGTATTTATTTACATTTAATGTAATTACTAATATGATTAGGCTTGAATATATCATCTTGCAATTAACTGCATATTTATCCCACCTGTTCTTTGTTCTCCTCCCGTTCTCCTCCAAGACCCTTCAATTAAGTACCTTCCTGAGGTCATGCAGTCGGTGAGAAGCAGGGCTTGGATGCCAAATTAGGCTGGTTAGCTCCTAATTGGTAGGTTGCATGCCTCTCAAGGGGCTTCCCAGGTGGTGCTAGCAGTAAAAAATCCGCCTGCTAATGCAGGAGATGTAAAGCATGCGGGTTCAGTCCCTGGGTTGGGAAGATCCTCTAGAGGAGGGCACAGCAACCCACTCCAGTATTCTTGCCAGGAGAAACCCCGTGGTCAGAGGAGCCTGGCAGGCTACAGTCCATAGTGTCACCAAGAATCAGACATAACTGAAGTGCCTTTGCACGCATGCAAACATGCCTCTCAAGAATTGGAAACCCAGAAAGGACAAGGCATGGCTGAAAGGATTAAAAATACAGCAGCTATTTCATCACATCTGACTGCAGTCAGCCCTTCTCATTCTCGTCCTGCTCTCCCAACGCCAGGATCTCCTAACTCTGGTCCCCGTGCCCATTTCTGAAAGAACTGAACCCCAGGTGGAGCCAGGGGAAGGTCAAAACCACCTTCTTCCACCCACTCGCAGGCAGCTGGCACTGGGATCTTGGGTGCCTGTGCTGAATCCTCCATGCCCTCCACATGGCAGGAGCTGGTGCCCGGGACACAGCAGTCCTAGGTAAAGAGCGGTGCTAGTGCAGGGTGGGTGGCGATGGCTGGCACAGATGGCAGGGGACATTAGTGCCACTTCCCAGCCTGAGCTAGACATAAGCATCTGTGTGAGCCCCTGGCTTGGAGATCCCCCGGTGTGAGCCTTCCCAGCCCTTTGCTCGTGTGTGTGTGTGTCGTGCGGCGGGGGGGCGCTTATCAAAGCAAATTGAGCTGCCCGTGGGCCAGCCCTGCCACAACTGGTGCAGACCCCAGCTGCCTGGATCCTGCTGACTACCAGAAGCCTTCCACCAAGGCTGCTGTGGTGCAAGGAGAGGGTGACAAGGTCTTTCTTAGCACACGTGTCTCACCCCCACCCTAACGAACCTCAGCCCTACAAATTTAAGTAGCCCAAACCTGATCAATTCAGCTTCTGCTGAAATAACAAACATACTCCCAGGGCATATTCTGTGTGCCAGGCTACTCTCAGCATATGTATCATTGTAAATTTCATCCTCACAATAACACCATTACTGTGTCCATTTTACAGATGAGGTACAGGAAGCCCAGAGAGACCTGTGAACTTACTCAGGCTTCATACATTTAGAAGGTCAGCAGGGTCTATGCTGAGAATCCCCATGCTTAACCAAAGTGCAGGAACTGCAAAGAGACCAAACCTGTCTATCCTAAAGGAAATCAATCCTGAGTGTTCACTGGAAGGACAGATGCTGAAGCTGAAGCTCCAGTACTCTGGTCACCTGATGTTAAGAACTGACTCATTGGAAAAGACCCTGATGCTGGGAAAGATTGAAGGCACGAGGAGAAGGGGACGGCAGAGGATGAGATGGTTGGAGAGAGAGCATCACAGACTCACTGGACATGAATCTGAGCAAACTCCAGGAGACAGTAGAGGACAGGGAAGCCTGCAATGCTATAGCCCATCAGGTCGCAAAGAGTTGGACACGGCTTAGCAACTGAGCAAATGGACTATGGGGTTTCCCTCCATGGACTCTGGAGGACTTTCTGCCGTCCATCATAGAAAGGATGAGTGTCGGGTCCAGGGTCTTAGAAAGGATGACGCTTAGGTCTGGAACGGGTTGGAGAGACCATTTAATTGAATGCCCATCTCTTAGAGATGGAGGTCTCGGCAGACGGCGTACCTGTGTACCAGGGCTGATCCGTCAGCCAGCCAGCTCTAGCACCCGGGCCTCCCGGCCGCCTGTCTAGAGGCCTCCCCACCACAAACTCTGGTCACTCACCCCTCACTCGAGTAACGTGGATGGTGGTCTGCCGTGTGCAGCCCTGAGTGAGACAAACCAAAGAGAACAAGTGACTGGGCCTCCACAGGTCATCATTCCCAGTGGCCAGAGCTCTCGGGATGTGCCAGTGAGGCCACGAGTGATCAGTGGACAGGCGGAAGGTCTTGGTCGGCTGGGGAATATTTCTCTTGACCTACAAGTGCTGAACAGAACTGCTGTACCTTGGCTTCCCACGTGGTGCTAGTAAAGAACCCACCTGCCAACGCAGGAAATGCAAGAGATGCAGGTTCAATCTCTGGGTGAGGAAGATTCCCTGGAAGAGGAAAGGGCAACCCACACCAGTATGCCTGCCTGGGAAATCCCATGGGCAGAGGAACCTGGCGGGCTACAGTCCACGGGGGTCACAGAGTCAGACACGACTGAGCACAGTACAGGCAGAGAACCCCAGGGCAGGAGAGGCCCCAGGATTCAGGGGGCTCATCCCCTCACATCCCCTCTCATTCGTCATGTGGAGTGACCCTCCCAGATACTGTCGCACTTTCCCAGCCCCTCACCCCACTGGACACCGCCCCTTGCTGCTGGTCTGGCTCCCCGTCCTGCCCCTCTCTGCCCTTCTCTTCTCTACACTGGTCAGAGAAATCCTTCGGTGTGTGTACGCATGTGCTTTAAGTAAACTTTTTAGCTCAGTATAACAGTAATCCTTTAAAAACCTAAGTCAGGTGGTAGCACTCCTCGGCCCCAAACATGACGCCGCCTCCAGCTCCTGAGAAAACTCGGAAGTCCTCCTCTGGGGGGAGCAGGTCCTGTGAAACCCGGTCTGAGGTCTCATCCCAGTCACCCCTCACGCTGGCCACGCCAGCCTCCTTGTCCCCCTGCGACGGGCCTGGGCCTCTGCACTTGCTGTGCCCTCAGCCCTGCCCCCGGATCTCTGAATGGCTGGCCCAGGTGTCCACCCGAAGGTCATCTTACAGAGGCTGCCTCTGGCCTCCAGGGCACACCGCCATGCCCTGGCCTCCTCACACGGCCCCCGGCCTCCTCCTGGGCTTCTACTGCCGCCTGGGAGGGGGCATGGACTTAACTGGTGGGCCTGCCTGGTGCCTGCTGCCCTGCCTGGAGTACCAGCTCCATGAACTCAGGGGCTTTTGTCACTGTGGTATCCCCAGAGCCCAGAACAGGGCCAGGCACGATGTGCAAAAGCTCCACACACGTATCTGAACAGACATGAAAGATGCCCCAAAGATGGCAGATGCACACCCACCTCGCTGGGCAGGCTCCAGAGCACAGTGGGGAGCGCCCTCAGGTGGTAAGGAGGGGTGTGACATGACCTCTCTGCCTTTTCCAAAGATCCTTCTTAGGAGGATTTGTGCAAGAGGGACAATTTTACACAAGAGTAATTCAGGCAGAACCTTGAAAAAGGGATACAGGACTCAAAGAGCTGAGGACACAGAACAGAGAGTTCTCCCCTCCAGCAGGGAGGACTTTGTTCATTGCTTCTGATCGGTCAACCTTCCCCTTGCTCAGAACACAGAGCTTGGCTAGCTTTCCAGATGCAAAGCTGAGTGCCTGTTGGTGACTGTGATTCGAGGACAGGGTTGAAAGGCCCTTGGTGACAAGGGCCACAGCAGGGAGTTTCAAGAAGGCCACATGTGACTTCCAAAAGTGTCCCCCCAACTCCATGTTCCAAGCAGGAGCAGCTGGGGAGCCACATGTAGGGATCACGGAAAGGGTGACATGGAAGGCAGGAGCCACAGTCCAGCCCGCTCCTTGCACACACAGTCTTCATTCAGAGGCAGTGGGCAGCCCAGCGGCCAAGACCGGAAGCGTTTTTCCTGCGCTGCCATGAGGAGGGGTTTGGGGGCTGCGGGGTCGAATTCTTTTTTTGTTGTTTTAATATATTTATTTGGCTGCACAGGGTCTTAGTTTGCGGCACGTGGGATCTAGTTCTCTGACCAGGGATGGAAGCTGGGGCTCCTGCAATGGGAGTCCAGAGCCACTGGACCACCAGGGAAGTCACCTTTTTTGGAGGAGGGAAGGGGGGTTAACTCCAGATTCCCTGCCCTGAGGTTGGAGAAGTGGCCAAAGAAGCAATGGAAACCCTCCAGCCCCCAAGTGCTTTCTTGCTGAGGATGAGGAATGCTCAGAGGGTCAGCGGCCTCCCAAAAAGAAACATGGCTAGGGTAAAAGAGAGAAGAGGGAGGGGGCTGGTGCAAGCGGGCAGGTCAGAGGTCAGACTGTGGGCCTGTAGTTCAGACAGGGGACATGTTTCCAGCGAGCTTCCTCGGGGTGAACTCCATTGAAGCAGAAGGTGAGGCTGTATGGGAATTCCAGGGTCCCCTGACTGATCACTACTGAGCATGACGTCCCAGGGGATGGTCTGTCCCTGTGTCGTTGTGGAGGTCCCTCCATTATGCCCACTGAATCTGCTCCAGGTCACACCCGGGGAGCCTCAGACTCCGCTGATTGTGAGCACCCACTTGCCCTGGCGACCTGGAGCCCAGCCCTGGCCTATTCCTAGCCACCTGGGGTGAATCTGCACTTCCTGGGAGAAACAGCGCCACCCCTCGACCCCTACTAGATCTCCACGTAAAAAGTGGGTGATGCAACTTTCGGGGCATCTCCTGCACAGGGAGAGACCGGACAAGGCCGTCTGGAGGGCTCTCATACAGCACCCCGGGTCCACCCCGGCCTGTGACTGGGGACCCGCCCTCATGCAGGTGATTACATTAGAGACCCCGTAAGGATCAACATGTCTGATCTCTGATCCTGGTACCACCCTTGGTGCCACACTCACCCACGGCCACGTCAAGGCATACCGCAAGGGCCCAGCTGGAGGAGACAGGATGACCTCTCCACGGGGCTGTCCGGGAGCTGGCCCTCCGCTGCCTCCTCCAGGAAGATGATGGCTGGCCCTCGCCTCTGCATTTCTGCCTCTCCTGGGAGGCAGCTGGAAACGGGAGGAAAGAAGTGGGGGAACAAGATACACAGCAGCACAGGATGGGGGGAGCGGCCGTCTTCTTGACAGCTCCTTGGCTCCTAGAAGCAGCCAGCTTCTCCGCTCCCGGGAGGTTTGAAAAGGGCCAGAGAAAGCTGAACACTCTTGGCAACCTGGAAGTTCCCACTCTGTGCCTCTGGGAAAAGTCACCCCCTGCCCGGTCCCTGAAGAGAAAAACACTTTGTTCTGAACTCCGGGTGTCCTGGGCAAAGAGCTCTCCTGTAAGCCAGTCTGCAGCCTTTTCAGGCCCTGCCGACCTTCGGCACTAAACATTTATGCAACACCTACTCATAAACTCCCCTCCCTACATCCTGGCAACCAGCCCAGGGAGCCAAATGTGGAGAATAAGGAACAGAAAGAAAACGGCTGAACTGGCAGGCGGTGGAATACAAAACAGCATAACTACAACCACAGCAACAAAAGCTGCCTCCAAGTAGGAGAGGCGTTCCCCACACAGAGGACAGGCAGGTAAACCAGGATGACCTGTTTGCACAGATGGTAACGCTTCCACCGCGCTGATGTCACAGGGCCCAGACACTCCCCGCAAAACAGCTGGCGGCTTTGCATGCAGCCTCGCAAACGACCCCGTGGGGAGCCCAAGGTTTCCGTTCACTGGAGCACAGCGCGCAGCAGCATCCAGGCGGCTCTGGGTAAACAGAAGCAGTTTCCGTATGCCGGCTATAACGCAGCGCCAGGGAGGACCAGGAAGGACGGGCGGGAAAGGAGGGCTTTTGTGACCCACCCAACATCCAGCAAGCGCAGCGTCTGCTAGGGCTGGGTGGGTCACTGGGGCCTTCCTTGAGGGCCTGAGCAAGAGGGTGCTTTGGATAAAAGGCACATGAGCTCCTCGTGGGAGGCAGCGCTGAGCAGAAAGGACGTGAGGCGTGACGGTTCTTCTGCAGGTTCACACTGAGGTCCCTCTCTCCTTTCAACTCTGCTCCCTTTTTCTCCTTCTCTCATATGTACACAACTTCATGCATTTCTGCCCACCCCCGACCCTTCTCTCTCTTACACACACACACATAGGCACGCATATACCGTGCACATCCTCTTCCAGACAGGCCGTAGCCTGGAGACTTCCTTGGTGGTTCAGACCTCCCAAAGCAGGGGGTCTGGATTCAACCCCTGGTCAGGGAAGTAGATCTCGTATGCCTTGACTAAATATCCTGTGTGGCACAACTCTAAGACCTAGCATAGCCGAATGAAAAAAAAAAGTATGTAGCCCTGAACACCCAAGTTCTCTCCCTCTGTGCCCCTCCCCGCCCCTGGTTCACGACCTTAATCGCCAGAGGATCAGCTTCTTCATCCATTGACTGGGACCTGTGCCAACTGTGCTCTCAGCATCTCAGAGACAGAATGCAAACACCCACAAAGTGCCCGGAGCCCTCTGAACACTGGCGCCCACCAGAATGACAATGAGCCATCACCCAACCATCTGCCAGTGGTCGCTGAGAGCCCCACTCCATGGGGGGGTGGGGAGCTTAAAGAGGAGAGGAAAATCAACCCGAGTGGCACTGATGAATTTTCCAGGCACGCCGTTGCCACCCCGCTTCCGTGTGGGCTCTTTAAAAGACCCCTGGATAAAAATCGGGCAAAAGACACCGTGCCAAAAGACAGCAGAGCGTGTATTTCCTTCTGCTCAGGCTTTCTCTGCCGGTGACTGACTGCACAATGGTGTGGGAGGTAGACCTGTGTCATCCAGGCATGTTAGGAAAGGCTGTGAACCTTGGCAGAACCCAGGGCTAATAGACCGACCTCCAGAAAGGCAAGAGCTGGCGCACAGCCCTTCCAGTTGAATTGCTGGCCTCAGGCCCAAACCTTGTCCTGCCAAAGGTTTTAGCCAGAGGAGGAAGGGAAAGATGAAAGGCTCACCCGGGCCAGCACTCGGTCAGGCACTCTTCTAGGAGGAAGCCCTGGTTTGGAAACAGCCAGGATTACGCCCTGTGCCACCTCCAACTTTATTTCCAGCCAGCTCACAGGGACCTAAGTGGCCAAATCCAGGGGGATTCCCTGTAGACACACAAGGCCTGCCACGGAAGGGCGTGGAGCTGGTGAGAAAGTTGAGAACAGTGGCTGTAAACAGAGGAGGTGAAAAGGCAAGAGGGGTGAAGATTAGAAATGGCAGACTCTTGGCAGGGGCCAGGAAAATAAGCACCCCTTGGTGATTCAGGGTAGCAATGGCAGTCCCAGGGGCCCACCCCTAAACGGGCCACAAGGGGCACTTGCAGACTGAGGCTGCAAACGAAACCTTGAGAGCAAGTCTCTAGTTTAATAAATCATGCAGTCATTTGGGAGAGAAAAAGGGAGAGGGGAAAGCGGTTTTAAAAGGCTGACCTTCTAGATGGAGATGAATGTGGTTTCATGTGAGGAGACATTTATTCCTCACCGACTGTATACCAGGCACTACTAGGTTAGGCATTGGGTTTGAAAAAGTAAAACCATGGGCTTTGTCTTCAAGGAGCTCATAGTCAGGAGGCAAAAGAAGGGATGATTCTGGGGCATTAAAGGCATCTGTTACAGCAGCCTAGAAAATGATGTGACTGCAACTACCGTCCACGAGGGCTGGAGGGAAGAGGCAGACAGAGAGAGATTCAGGGGCCTTATCAGTGCTGGTTTTAAAGGACGAAGGATAAAAAGGTGTTCTAAAAGGGGCTGGAGATGGGGTGAGGGTTACCTTCCAAAAACGAGAAAGTCATGCATAAGCACAGGAAAGCAAGTAGCAGGGCGCGCTTGGGAAGTGTGGCGGCGGCTGAGTCGCCAAACTGTGTCCTCTCTTGCAACCCCGTGGACTGTAGCCCACGAGGCTCTTCCGTTCATGGGAAACTGCACAGGCTTCAGTAATTCTGAAGCTTAAAGGACCAGAGGTATAATGTTGATATGTGCAAATGAGGGCAAGAATCACAGCTCACACTCAGTGCTTTACCCTTGTTCATTCCCCTAAGTATAAAAGAGCTCCCTGAACCACAGACTATTACTATTTCCAGTTTCCAGAAGGGAGGAAACTAAGGCCCAGAGAGGCTAAGTGATTTTCCCAAGGTCACAGAGCAAGAAGTGGCCAGGCTGGGTTTGAGCCCAGCGGCCTGGCTCCTTTGTAAAGCAGGAGCAGCGGGCAGGCTGTAAGCCACGATATGACTGGACTTGAGCCGCTGGGTTTTAGCAGAGGGCAGCTGGACCAGTTGTGATGAGCGGAGATATGCAGGACAGTCAAGCTGTCTTGTTTTCACAGTAACTTCGTCTGCATTCTGCACAGGCGAAAAAGGCAGGGTCCTTTCCCCAGGGGAGCCATGGTGGCTCACCTTTACAGAGCAGTTAACGCCCACGAGCCCCCGGGGTCACTTCCATTGTCTGATGGTCCTCACCACCTGCCGGTAGAGAAAACCTCCTCTGGCTACTGCTACACAACCCACCACCACCCTCGGCTGAGGCAGAGACAGAGGGAGGGGTTTACCAGATGCCGGCAGACAGTCTCTTGGTGGGGCTGGAAATGATTTCCATCTCCTTGAATCTGTGCATTTCAAGGCTCGACTTGAAACTGTACTTCCAAGTGCAACTGTACTTCAACAGGAACTGTACTTCCTACGCCTGGGCCGCTGGGTTTATTATGAAACAGAAGGCTTTGACTCCCACTGAAAACTCATCACAAAGCATTTATTGAGCACCTACCATGTGCAAAGTGTATGGGATGCTTTGAGAAAACATCTGTAAAGGCTCCATCCATCTCAAAGACCTATGCTTCTCTCTCTCTCACACATACACTCACAGAAAAACATGCAAACTCCACTGTGTTTACCCAAGGAAGAGTGTAGCACCTGTGTGAACATCTGTCCTGCATTCACTTGGAAGCACTGGAAACACTAATTGTGAAATGCACAGGGGTGGGGCCAGGAGCAGCGCGGGAGCAAATGGAGACAAGGCATACTTCCCTGGCAGTTTCGAGGTGAAACTCCACACTTCCAGTGCAAGGGGTGCAGGTTCGATCCCTGGTCAAGGAACTAAAATCCCACATGCTATGTGGCGTGCCCCAAAAATATTTACAATAAATAAAAGTAAAATAAAATGAGGCTTCTATTTTTCAAAAAAGCGTGTGCTTACCCACTGAAAAATTTTTTACTTTTGTAACTTTTTGTTTTCACTGGCCTCAACAAATTACTAGGTTGGAAGAAGATTTGACAGACAGCTAAGAAATTATAATCTGTGGTTACTGTTTAGTTGCTCAGTCCATGTCCAATAACCTTTTGTGAGCCCATGGACTGTAGCCTGCCAGGCTCCTCTGTCCATGGAATTTTCCAGGAAAGAATACCAGAGTGGGTTGCCATTTTCTTCTCCAGGAGATCTTCCTAACCCAGGGATCAAACCTGCATCTCCTGCATTGGAAGGTGGATTTTTTACCACTGAGTTACCTGGGAAGCCCCACTGAAAAAAGATTTTTTTAAATGGAGACAAAGGCATTGTCCACTGCAAGCTGGGGCTCCCTGGGCCTCCGCAGGGGGCCAGCAGATGAGCAGTGCTCAGAGGAACAAGCCTGGCTGTGAAACTCCTTCTCTACTCGGGGCACTGATAAGAGGTCTGCTCTAGCCCATGCCTGGGAACAACTGGGGGGCTGGCTAGACCTGGATCCCATCACCACTGGCCACACCCCAGCATCTGGATCTGCTGTGAGCAGGAGGCTATGCTCAGAAGAGCAGTAACAAGGGGGCAAAATGGCCAGCCAGGAGACACAGAGCTCCTTGGCAGAATGACAGCTGGGGGAAAGTCTACGTCCTGCAGAGAGTTTGATGGCCTGGGCACGCCACTTCTCTAGGGACCTGGGTTGGGCTGGCTGGCATGCCTCCAGGGAAGCCGGCAGGGCCTCAGAGTCTGAGTGGTCAGTGGTCAAGTCCTGGGATCAGCCTTCTCTTCCTCTTCTTCAATTTCCCTTTCCACCGAGCGTGGGAAACAGCTCAAAAGAGGCATTGCGGGGACTTCCCTGGTGGTCCAGTGGTTAAGACTCCACCTTGCAATGCGGGGGATGTGGGTTTGATCCCTGGTTGGCGAACTAGGATCCTGCAGGAGCAACTAAGCCTGTGGCTGCAACTACTGAACTCATGAACCACAACTAGAGAGTCCGTGTGCCTCAAAGAAAGATCCTGCAAGATGCAGGAAGACCCCGTGTGCCGTAACCGAGACCCAAGTAAATAAATAATTTTTTTTCAAAAAAAGGGCAGCATGAATAAAGGAGAATACAATAAAGGCCAAAAATCCATCCTAAAGAGCAAGCAGGAGATGGAGTTACTTGAGGTAATTGTCCCTGCAGTGCACCCAGATGGTTGAGGAAGTTAACATATAGTTCCCCATTTGCCACAACAGAATTCCTAAGAAAATCCAAACCCCAACTACCAATCCTTAGAGGAATGTAATAAAAGGAAGGGTGAGCTCAAGTCATCGACTCAGAGAGACCTGAAATTATCTACTCATAGGCTCAAGGAGGTTATTGATATTTCTCCTGGCAATTGAGCTCACCCTTCTTTTTATTACATTCCTCTAAGGATTGGTAGTTACCTGGTGGTCCAGTGGTTAAGACTCCACCTTGCAATGCGGGGGATGTGGGTTTGATCCCTGGTTGGCGAACTAGGATCCTGCAGGAGCAACTAAGCCTGTGGCTGCAACTACTGAACTCATGAACCACAACTAGAGAGTCCGTGTGCCTCAAAGAAAGATCCTGCAAGATGCAGGAAGACCCCGTGTGCCGTAACCGAGACCCAAGTAAATAAATAATTTTTTTTCAAAAAAAGGGCAGCATGAATAAAGGAGAATACAATAAAGGCCAAAAATCCATCCTAAAGAGCAAGCAGGAGATGGAGTTACTTGAGGTAAATTGTCCCTGCAGTGCACCCAGATGGTTGAGGAAGTTAACATATAGTTCCCCATTTGCCACAACAGAATTCCTAAGAAAATCCAAACCCCAACTACCAATCCTTAGAGGAATGTAATAAAAGGAAGGGTGAGCTCAAGTCATCGACTCAGAGAGACCTGAAATTATCTACTCATAGGCTCAAGGAGGTTATTGATATTTCTCCTGGCAATTGAGCTCACCCTTCTTTTTATTACATTCCTCTAAGGATTGGTAGTTGGGGTTTGGATCTTCTTAGGGATTATTCAAAAGCAGAGACATTACTTTGCCAACATAGTTTCGTCTAGTCAAGGCTATGGTTTTTCCTGTGGTCATGTATGGATGTGAGAATTGGACTGTGAAGAAGGCTGAGCGCTGAAGAATTGATGCTTTTGAAGTATGATGTTGGAGAAGACTCGAGAGTCCCTTGGACTGCAAAGAGATCCAACCAGTCCATTCTAAAGGAGATCAGCCCTGGGATTTCTTTGGAAGGAATGATGCTAAAGCTGAAACTCCAGTACTTTGGCCACCTCATGCAAAGAGCTGACTCATTGGAAAAGACTCTGATGCTGGGAGGGATTGGGGACAGGAGGAGAAGGGGATGACTGAGGATGAGATGGCTGGATGGCATCATGGACTCGATGGACGTGAGTCTGAGTGAACTGCAGGAGTTGGTGATGGACAGGGAGGCCTGGTGTGCTGCGATTCATGGGGTCACAAAGAGTTGGACACGACTGAGCCACTGAACTGAACCGAACTGAGGCTCAAGGAGGGGTGTCATTGCTACTTTGTTGAAAATTTGCTACTTTGTTGAAAATGAAACCCTGACACTTCACTGTTGAGTTAAGAGTTTTCCACTTACTGAGTTGGTACCTGGAATGTTACCTGAAATTTCTTATGTCAACCCTGAATGGAGACGTTTTTATCCCCATTTTACTGACGAAGAAACTGAAACTCAGAGGGAAGCCGAAGCTTAGCTCCTCATTCAAGGCTGCACACTTGCTAAGACAGGGCACTGGAAATTCAACCCCATCCTTTTCTGAAGACCAAGAGACTCTGAAGAAACGTTAGAAGGCACTAGATTATCAATCCACATTATCACTCCACCAATGCATACACGTTTCTAACCACCTGAGGATTCTCCCAAGCCCCTTCTCCATCTCCAGACCGGGGAGCTCCTGGCCACCCCAGGACAGTGTCTGAGATCCAAAAGGAAACAGGCAGCAAAAGCAAACAGGTCAACTGGCCTCAAGGCCGAGTGAGCTCTGTGACTGAGAAAGTCTGAGGCCGTGGAGGCAAGCAGGCGCGCTCCAGGGTGCTCAGTACAAGCTGCCATTCGCAGCAAGGCAGGCCAGCCAAGAGCAAACAGCAGAGCTGGCAAGAGGGGACCCTGGGGTGTCACAGAGAGAAGGCATCACCCTTGTCGACGACCACCCACGAGTGAAAGCCAATGCATCCGGCAGCTTGGAGCGGCTCCAGGCCATTAGCCGGTGCTGAGCACAGTGGCTCTCCCTGAGCTGGTTTCCAGCAAGAGCTAAGAGGATAAGAAAAATAAATAAATAAAAACCCAGCCTAACAAAAAGAGAGATTAGCAAGAGGGAAAGGCAGCCTACGAGTGGTGGAGTGGTGGTGGGTGAGTTCAGAGGTGGGGGAAGGTGGGACCTGGGCTGATATAGAAATTATGGGCCATGTGAGGGTCCTTGAGAATTTCGAAAGCAGAGACCAAAGACATGCCCCAGGCTGGCTGCTCCTAGGGGAAGCAGAGGCCAGGGTCCACCTGGGCTATTTCTGACCTGATCATGTGGGGATGAGTCTTCTGGTCAACCCAGTGGTTTCCACAGGCTCGTTAAGATGTAACAGAATCTCCTGGGTGATTGGAGAACCTGGTGACTCACTCCCAGATCCCTTACTTCACATGTGTCTGTTTACTAGGTGTCCGGGGTGTGTGCAGGAAAGATGTGGTCTGTGATTTTGCACAAACATGTGCTCCCGGAAAGAGGCACAACACATCAGGACCCAAAACAAGAGCACCTACTTAGACGTTCTTGTCTTGTCCAACGAGCCCACCCCAAATGGGCATCATGGAAACATGAGAAAGAAATCCACCAACGGGTTAAACCCTGATTAAAAGGAACATGGTTGGGGACTTCCCTGGTGGTCCAGTGGCTAAGACTCCATGCTCCCAATACAGGGGGCCTAGGTTTGGTCCCTGGTCAGGGAACTAGATCCCACATGCAGCAACTACGAGCTGGCATGCAGCAACTAAGATCTGGCACAGTCAAATGAATAAATAAAAATATTTTTTTAAAACTGTAGTAGGTTTACAGTGTTGCTGCCTCCAACAAGAGAGAAACAAGACTGGCTCTGGGGAAGACTTCTACTCTGAGGTGGTATAATGGATGCCCCGATTTGCAGCTTCTGGATCCATCTTTGAGCCAGGGTGCAGGGGTTTTGCCCACGAAGCACTAAGGGGAGATGCCTGCATGCGTTGTTCCTAATGCAGGCTGAGCCACCATACGTTCACCTGGGAGATTCCCCAGACATAACTGATTCTTCCAGGGAAGAACAAGGCCCTAAATCTTGCCTTAAAAAAAGAGATGCTAGGGCTTCCCTGGCAGTCCAGTGGTTAGGAATTCGCCTGTCAATGAAGGAAGACAGACACAGAAAGAGAGAAAAATGCCCAATCTAGCTTGATTGCAAAGCTGAATGAAATCTGATCTTTCTTTCTGTGAAGCACCAAGAGGCAGGGACAAGTGCCCCCAGCCAGTTCTGAATCTCCTGGCACCCAGAACCTGAGTTTCCCATCAGAAGAGCGCGGGTTTCCAGAGCTACAGCCGACACTTCCCAGCTGCACGGCCCTGGGTATGTTTCACCCTCTCAGGGTGTCTGTTTCCTCTGCTGTCAGAGACAGATGCTGAACCAACAGCACAGCTCTGCTGGGAGGACCCAGTTACAGAGACAGCACAAAGTGCCTTCAGATGCTGCCTGGCAGTTGATAGGGGCTCAATACCCATGAGCCGTTATTTTTATTGTGAACGACCTTGCGCGGCTTGGACTGAGAGGGAGAGAAGAGAAAGAGTCAGGAAACAATCAGAGAAGTCATCCAGGAAAGGGAGGCCAGTGGGTTTCCTTCATAGGTGGGATGGGGGCGGTCTGAGGACCAACTTTCCTCCAGGGCCAGAGGGGTTTGGGGTGGTGGGGGCATGGGGTGATCCCTTGGTGCCTTGTCTGGGTTTCCTTCCAGGTCCACCAAGCTGTGGTCTGTGAGGCAGCCCCGGGCAGGACACTGCAGCCAGGAGCCATCAGAGCCCCAGCTCCCCTGCTCCCTCCCTACTCAGAAGCTGAGAAGTTGACTGTTCTGCCTCAGAAGTGCTCTTGGAGCAAATGTGAATGGAGAGCCCCCCTAAGGGGATGGGGAAAGAGCAACGCCGTGGCTCCAGCTCGCGCCCAGCTGCCACTGCTGCCATTCCGATGCGGCAGCTTCTCTTCGAGGCATTTCATGGCAGGGGGGCCCGAGGCAACAGACAGGATCCCCCACGAAGACTTGGAGTGGGGAGGAAGTGAACGGCTTCAGGCGTCGCTTACAAGGCTGGAACCCTGCGTGCCGGCTGCATGTGCATTTTAATTGGTGCCTCTGCCAGCCTGGCGACACGACCATCCTGTCTCCATCCTGTCTCGGCGAGGCCCTGGGAAAGCCCAGGGGCCGACTCCAGCGGAGCCAGATGCCCGAGCTCCCTGGGAGGCTGGGAAAGCCTGACTGCTGTTCAGTCTCCAGCTGCCTTGCTGCCTCCCCTTCCCCACTTGGTGGTGGCCACCTGCTGGGCCGGCAGCAAGGCATCTTTGCCTCAGTTCTTGGCCTGGGTTCAGCACCCCAAGAAGCCCTGTCTTTAGGCATGACAATAATGTCTACAACTGGCTGAGCACCCACCACGGGCACCACATGTGTGACCTCACTAAGTCCCCACAACAACTCTCCTGGAAGACGCTATCATGATCCCACCCTACAGACGAGGAGGCTGAGGCTCGGAGACACTAAGTCCCGTACTCGCCTAGGACAGGAAGCCTGCAGTTCGATTCCAGAGCCCGAATGCTTAACCACTCCACTGCCCAGTGCATCACGGGTGACAAAAGCTACCTGGGTCCTTGGGCTTTACTTTCTTTCTGGTGAGTGTACTGGGGAAGCTCGGTCAGAGAAAGAACTGCAGACACTGATTTCTGTGATGGAGAGCCTGCCTTGGGGTTAGGTCTCCCCGGGTATATAGCCCCACCACTCTCTCCCAGCTCAGGTTGGCCATGTCTGCCCTGGGGCCAACATGATGGAGATGAGTGCCAGCTAGTTCTAGCTGCCATGAAACTCTGGAAAGGGAGCCAGGGTGTCCGCTGTATATCGGCCCCTGCAAGGGAGCAGTGGCCCACCTTGATGGAGATGGGTGCCAGCTGGTTCTGGCTGCACGAAAACTCTGGAAAGGGAGCCAAGGTGCCCGCTGTACATCGGCCCCTGCAAGGGAGCAGAGGTTCTCTACCTTGTCCTGGGCCCCAGGTAAATGCCAATGAAGTCTTAGGAATCAGAGTGAAGGAGGCAGAGGGGTCCTGTTACTCTATCACCTTAGGTCTTATCCCCACATGACTTGTCACCAGGAAACCATCAACCTCCAGTGCCAAGGTATCACATGAGACAAAGTGCCCTGCTCCAGCTTCAGCCCCGGCCTTGCCCACAATCCCTTCATCACCCAACAGTACAGGCCCATCTTAGGCAGCGGCTGGGCTTAAAGGCAATAAGAAGGTGAAAGCTGAGAGTGAGCAGAATTCCCCAAGATGATACTTTGTATGGCCCACCACATTCACACTCTACAGTCCAGGGACAGTCCAGATCACTGACCGCTGTGCAGTGCAGACAGCAGTCTACCTCTAAACCACACTGTAAACGCCAACCCCACTGACTATTTTCAAGGTTACTCCTAATTTCTAGGCTTTAAATACCTCTGCTCATACCTTCCTCCTTTATCAACCTGACATCTCCTGCCTGTGAGTCATTCATTAGCATTTCAGCTGCCACGTTTATAGCCCAGAGATGTTTTAAGTCTTGGATACAATCCATCCTTGCCCAAATAAGGGGAAAAAAAAAATCCAAGCCCTCTGGTTTCCTATAGGGACAATTCCCCAGCTTCCAGCATCCCTAGCATAGAGTCAAAGGTCACAGGCAGCACAGCCAGATTCCTGGGGATCTCATCTAAGGAAAAAGCAGGAGTGCTACAGACCGAATTACGTCTCCCTAAAATTTCTGTGTTGAAAGTCTCACCCCCAGGACCTCAGAATGTGGTGGTATTCAAAGAGCAGAGCCTCTAAAGCGGTAATTGAGGCAAAATGAGGTCATAGGGTGGGCCCTACTCCAACTGGAGGGGTAGACTAATACGGAGAGATCAGGACACACACTGAAGACACGGTGAGCAGGCAGCTGTCCGAAAGAGGCCTCAGACACACCAACCCTGCTGACCCCGCGCTCTTGGGCTTGCAGCCTGCAGAGCTCTGAGACCATGCACTTCCGCCACCGTGGAGTTCCGTCAAGGCAGCCCGAGCGCACGGAGACGGGAGGGTGTGGGGCACGGCGCAGCTGCGGGGGCGGGGTGGAGGCCCAGGCTCTGCCAAGGCTCCTGCCCTCAGAGAGCTGGCTTAGCTCTCAGCGGCTGTTATGCCCACGTAGCTGCCAACTTCGCTGAAGGCGTCGGGCTGCAGAAAACTCCTTAACCCCTCAAGGGTTTAGATTGGCCACAGACTTGGGGAGCAAGGATGGCAGCCTCCCCAGGGCAATCAGCTGTGCTGGGAGTGATGAGACCCCAACCACTGGTGAGCAGAGGCAGGAGGGGATGCCACTCATCTCTGATGGGACCCTCAGACAGCCCCTCCGCTCCTGGGACTTGAGACAGCTATTGTGTTTAGTTGCTCAGTCAGGTCCGATTCTTTGTGGCCCCATGGAATGTAACCCACCAGGCTCCTCTGTCCGAGGCATTATCCCAGCAAGAATATTGGAGTGGGTTGCTACTTCCTCCTCCAGGGGATCTTCCTGACTCAGGGACTGAACCCCAACCTGCTGTGGCTCCTGCACTGGCAAGCAGATTCTTTACCTCTGAGTCACCTGGGAAGCCCCTCCCATGAGCTCTGAGGTTCCAGAAACCCAACTAGGTTTATCTGGACCATAACTTTTTTTTTCTTCTTACCAGATTACAGCAGGCTTAATAGTGGCCCCCATAGGTATGCCCAAGTTGTTACTGCTAGAACCTGCAAAGGTGACCTTGTTTGGAGAAATGATCTTTGCATGTGATCACGGATTTTGAGCTGAGATCACCCTGGATTTACGGTGGGCCTTTGTTTGTTTGTGCTTAGTCATATCTGACTCTGTAGTTCCATGACTGTAGCCTGCCAGGCTCCTCTGTCCATAGAATTTTCCAGGCAAGAATACTGGAGTGGGTTGCCATTTCCTACTCCATGGACCATGCTTGTTGAATGCCCACCTACAGTAGGCATTGAGCTATATGATATGTGGATGAATGAATACTTGGGGCCTAGGAGGTGATCAGATGGTTAAAAGGTCGCTTCCGCACAGTAAGCTGATGTAATAATAATGGAAGCCTAGATCAGATACCACAGCAGAAAAGGGTGGTAAGTGGTCAGCCCCATCAGGAAATAGTGGTTCAATGAAGGCTTCAAAGAGATGGGATTATCAGCAGGATTATCAAGACAGAACTGAGGCTCATGAGTAAACAAGCACCGGGGAAAGCATGCCAGGCAGTTACCTGCAAGGCAGAGAGGTCTGAGAATGTACCGGGGATTCAGAGAGCTAGAAGTGTGGGGTAAGGCAGGAAATGGAACTGGTCAGGCAAGAAGATGCTAGCACATGCATATGCTGGCCAAGGAGCTGCATCCTGCCAGGCACAGGAAGGTCTTGAGAACCTGAGCAAGCTGGGGAAATCACAGGCAGACCTCAGAAATATTGCGGGTCCAATTTCAGACCACTATGATCAAGTGAAGACTGCAATAAAGCGAGTCACGTGACTTTTTTGGTTTCCTAGTGCATAAAAAACTTATTTCTACAGACTTCCCTGGTGGTCCAGTGGCTAAGACTCCATGCTCCCAATGCAGGGGGGCTGCGTTCGATCCCTGGTCAGGGAACTAGATCCCACATGCTGCAACTAAGGGTTCACATGCTGCAGCTGAGACCTGACACAGCCAGATTAATCAATTTGAAAAATATGTGTGTGTGTGTATTTCTATGCTATAAAGCATTATAGAGCATTATGCTTAAAAAACAATGCACATTCCTTAATTTAAAAAAATACATGATTGCTAAAAAAATGCTAACCATCACCTGAGCAATTGGTGAACCGCCAAATTTTTTTGCTGGTGGAGGATTTGAAATGATGCAATAATTACCAAAATGTGACACAGAGAGAGGAAGTGAGCAAATGCTGTTGGGAAAACGGTGCTTAGAGACTTGTTCGATGCCAAGTTGCCAAAAACTTTCAACTTGTGGCGGGGGTGGTGGGGAAGTATGCACAAAGTACAGTAAAACAAGATTTGTGTTTTAGATGGACCACTCAGACAAGTGGGAGGCAGACCTTGAGAAGAAAGTCAATGCCAAGATCCAAGCATGAAATAAGAAAGGCCCAGACAGGGACTTCCCTGGTGGTCTAGTGGTTGAGAATTCACCTTCTGCTGCAGAGGACACAGGTTCGATCCTCAGTCAGGAAGCTGGGATCCCACACGCCATGCAGCAACAAAGCCCATGCACTTCAATTATGAGCCTGCGTGACACAGCTAGGGAGAAGCCCTAGTGTCATAGAGAAAGATCCTGCATGCCACACCCAGTTCAGCCAAAAACAAAACATTTTTTTTTAAAAGAAAGATACCCCAATACAAAATTAAAAGTTTAAAGTTGGAGAAAAAAAAAGTTAAAAGATTAAGAGGAATTGATGTTTAACAAGGTTAAAAAAAGAGAGAGAGAGAGAAAAGCCTGCACAGAGGAGGTGGAGCGTGCAGGCCTCCTCTGAAATCTTTCCTTTTCTGCAAGAGGCGCTGTTGTTTTCCTCAGCCAAGCTGGGTGGGTTACACCCATTAGTTCTTAGAAGTTTTAGCAAATATTTCAGGAAGAGGGTGAGAGAGTAAACTGATGCACCAACGCACTTCCCAGAAAGCATAGTTTCCCTGGACCCTGTTAATTGTTTTTCTTAAACTAACTAAAACAAGCCACCACCTTTGCCAAGAAAGGGACAGCCTCACTAGCGGCTGATCCAACGTTAGTTTTATTGTCTACTTGGCCTATTTCCTAGTCATCAAGCACCGCCATTGCTTCAAAACCTGATCTTGACATAGAACTATGCTGCTCTTCCCACTTTGATTCTGCAGGAGAGCTAGACACCCTGCCATCAGCTCTGACACTTGGGAGGACTTAAAAGTGGCACCCGCGGCAATGATCAAGAGTCCAATTCAGAACCGCCTGGCTGTTTCCAGGATGATCCACACCCTCGGATGACCACCTTCCCTCCAGCCCAGTCCCTCACTGGCCATGGATGTAACCACTTTCCTCTCTAGTGGGCAGCCTACTCTGAAGCTGAGACTATGTCACATTCATTTACATCCCGTTCCCCAAAGCACCTGACACAGGGTGATGGGGGAAGATCAGCGAGGCATTGCTGCTTGCTAGCTATGTGACCCTGGACCAGTTACCTAACCTCTCTGAAGCTTTTCTTCCCCAGTAAATATGGATGATCAATAACTCCATTCTGAGGTTATATGATGAAATAATATATGTAAATGCTGAGGGCCAGCACTTACATTTATTAAGGCCTTGTGAAGTAAAAAGGAAGAGGAAAAGAAGAGGGAAGAGGGGAGGAGAAGGAAAAAGGGAAAAAGAGGAAGGGAAGAACTTTGGGGTCAAACAGTCTTAGGTTCAAATCTCTGCGAAACTGCTTACTTGGCTATGCAATGTCAGGCAAGTTCCTTAACCTCTCTGACTCACAGTTTTCTCCTCTGTAAACTAGGGATAATACTGCCTACTTTGCCAAAAGAATCTTAGTAAAGATAACAGGTAAGAAGGAGCCTAACACTTAGCTTGCTGACTCTGGGGTATTTAAAAAGTGGGCCTGAAATCACAGCCACTGATATTTTTGGTCCTGAATGGCACTAGGGAAAAATCTGGTCTCTATTCTAAGCTTCCTGGATCACCCAGCTCTGCCACTCTAGATGGGTGAACTGGCTAAAGCGGAGAGAGGCCAGTTTAGAGAAGCCAGGCCTCCCACTGCACTCCCATCCATGGGAACAATGCTGTCCTTTACCACTTTCAAATGCAGGCTGTTAAGCTCCCTGTAAGCCAACTGTATTCTCCCAGGACAAAGGAGATGAGAGAGCCAGGCTTGCGTTTCCCTGGACCCAAGCAGTACCCCTCTGTCCTAGCTCAGGAGCTGCCTGGTGGGTAGAACTCCCATCTGCTAAGGAGACCCTAAAGCACTAGCCCCTAACATCTTAGGACCTTCCAGAAGGCAAGTTATTTTAAGCTCTCCTGGGACCCAAGGCCTGAGCAAATGGAACAAACGGCTTTGGGACAAGAAAGGTTTTTTAAAGACCTCTCATTCTGCCAGAAACACACTCAAAATCTAAAAAATTTAAAGCCCATCACCTCTCTTGGGTTCACTTTGTGCTTCTGGGCTTTGGTTTAGAGGAAGACAAAGTGAAACAAACCCCAAACCCTCTGATCAATGGATTATGACAAATGCTTGCCCTCTTCCACTCCACCCTGTTCTGGGCGGTACAGGGACTGAACGCCAGCGGGGAGAAGCAGTCAGTGCCACTTTCCTGCCAAAGATCGGGCAGACGGAGGCTGATGTTGAAATCTGTTTCTTTTTTTAACAAGGAATGGGACAGTGATGCGAGCCAAGGAGCAGGTTGTCCTGAGGTCTCCACGAAGCATCTACGAACAGAACCAGGGTACCGCAGGTGCAAGGGAGGGGTGGGGCTATAGGAGGCCGGGCAGGTTACTCCCAGGGAACATCCCTAAACTGAGGCTGCAGGATTAGGACCCCACAGAATTAGTCTCCCACTAGCATATGTGTCAGAACTTGGGGGTCAAACATGGAGTCAGGCATTCGGGTACATGAATCTACCATCAGACCACCAAGCCCACAACAAAACAGAAGCTGCACTCTCCCCCGCCCCCAGCACACCCTACCATCTTACTTCTGCTGGGCAGATCATCTGGGCCCAGGCCGTTGGAGGGAGCCAGTGGGGCGCTGCCACTCTCATCCAAGGTCAGGATGAGGGGAACGTCGTCATCTAAACTCACAGCCATGTTCTTCACTCCTGCAGCCCTCAGGAGGTGATGTCCAAGGCTTTAAATAGTCTCTGCTTTGAGCTCCTGGTCAAAGCCACTGGCCCCGAGGTGCTTCTCAGAAACTCCTCCATCAGTGGCATCTTCTAGAGTTTGGGGGGATTAAAAAAAAAAAAGACAATGATCATAATACAACCATTGATGAAAATGTTCTGGAATCAGACAGTGGTGATGGTTGTATAACTTCACAAGTATACTAAAAATGGTAGCCTTTAAGATGGTGGATCTTACAGTAATATAAATTATATCTTAATAAAAAAAAAAGATATGCACATCGCAGGATGTGCCACTGTGCTGTGCTTAGTCGCTGAATCATGTCCAACTCTTTGCGACCCCATAGACTGTAGTCTGCCAGGCTCCTCTGTTCATAGGGATTCTCTAGGCAAGAATACTGGAGTGGGTTGCCATGCCCTCCTCCAGGGGATTGTCCCAACCCAGGAATCAAACCCAGGTCTCTCTCATTGCAGGCAGGTTCTTTACTGTCTGAGCCAACAATATCACTGAAATATGGGGGATGGGGAGGGAACTCTACAAGAATAAATACTAAAAAGCTAAGCCTAATTATGTCTGGAGATTGATATTATGGCTAGTATGTTCCATTTCCACCCCTCTTAACCCTTGTTTGTGTGTTTCATAAAGATTTTAAATACTTTATATATATATATGACCATTCATATAACAGTAATTAGTACTCAGTGAGGATTTACTATGTACTGGGGCTCTTCTAGCAAGTTTTAAGTAAAGTTGACTGAAAGTCAGTAATAGTAAGTAGGATTATTGTCCCGCTTTACAGAAGGGGAGACTTAAGGCTCAGAGAGGTTAAGTGACTTGTCCAAGATCCCACAGCAGGAAAGTGGGAAAGCACAATCTGACTCCAGACCTGTGCTCCCAGCCACCATGCTACAATTCTCCCAAGTCCAGCCCGGTATTTAGGCAGCACTAGCTCCAATGACCTATAAATAGTGTGCCAGGTCATCTAAACTTACCCATATCATTCTTACGAAGGCACTATTCTCCTAGATTTAGGTATTTGGGGAGGAAAGGGAAGAGACTAGAATTTTTTTTTTAATGAAACGCTTATTTGGAACTTCCAATTCAAAACCATCAGAACTAGCCTTTTACAGTTCCTATTTATATACATTCCTGTTTCCGCTGAGGAGGACCAAAAGAAATGCAAGCACTCAGCAGACCTAACAGCAGACCTTTGAACTTGAAAACAGCAGCAGGTTCCTTCCTCAAACTGCAGTGTTCTGGTCTCAATCAAGTTTGCCTCCAAACCAACCCACTGAATGGCAACCCAGCAATTTACCTCCTTCAGAAACCTCCATGACCATTCGAGGCAGGCCCCTGTGCATCAATAGCTTCTTAAAAAGTAGGCAGTTTATAAGTGAGCACTGTTCTTTGCTGCTAAGCCTGTAGCACTCTACCCAGCAAACTTCCTGTGAGATTTTTTTTTTTTTTTTAAGTTTCCTCCAGATCTGGGGATTCATTTTACTTTTAAATCTTAGTAGTGGGAAAACAGAAAAGGAAATTCCAAATGAGATGCTACCATTTGGCTGTCTTAAGGCATTTTATGTCTTTTTTCTTTTTGGCTTAAACTTTTCACCACAGATACTTTCAAATATACTCAAATGAGAGAGAATATGTAAATGAACTTCCTTGTATTGATCACTCAGCTCTGACAATTATTAACATCTTGTCCTGGCCAGTATTTATTTTGAAGGCTGGAGAGGCCTATTAACCTTTTCAACTCATCAAGAAGAGCTTTCCTAATTGTATCGTTGTTCTTATAGTAGCTACTGGCTTTTATTTTAACTGTATAATATATGACTGTTTGCTTGTAATGAATGCATTAGTTTTGTGGCTCTCAGAGGGGGTTATCACAACAGAGACATTTGTGCCTCAAAATGTGAATAGTGTTGCTGTTGGGAAATTTTACTTAGCTGATGCCCCACTTCACAATGAGGAAAGTGAGGCTTAGAGGGGTTAAATTAACCGACCTCTTGTAAGTAGACCGCAAGGAAGTAATAGAGCCCAGATTTCAACCCAGGCAGTCCGACCCCCCTGCTTAACCATTACCCTTCCTCTCTTCCCACACCAGTCCCCTCATCTGAATTCAAACCCATAATTTTAGAGAGGGAAAACTGAGGCTCAGCGAAGAGAAGGGACGTACTTAAAGTCACAGTGCTTCTCCCTCGAGAGAGGACCCAGAATGGAAGGGTCACCCCTTAGCGAAAGGTCCCAGGGAAAGCCGGCAGGCCGTCCCGCTGTCCGCTGGGCAGACGGACCGGCAAGAGTCTCTTGCAGGGTGGGTGGACTGAGGGCTCCAGGGAGATGAGCATTTGAGAGAGAAAGGGGCGCGAAGAGGCGTGCGGGAATCCTACTCCACGTGTTCGACTTTGAGCCCCCTCTCCCGCCCCGGGTTTCCTCGGGCGGTCCCCACGCTGGGCCCCCCTCCCCAGATCAGGACTGGAGGGAGAGAAGCGCAGCAATGAACTTCCCCTCAACCCTTCTTGGCCGGACCTACCCGCCTCCCACACCCAAATGCCCAGCCGCAACCTTTCACTCCGAGGCCCCTGCCCCTTGACCTCTGCCCTCTCCTCTGACCATCCCTCACACGCCTCGAATTCTTACACGCGCCGCCCCAGCAACCCGGTCGACCGCCGGGGTCCGCACAGCACAGCACAGCCCGCCGGCGCAGACGCCAAAGCCCCGAGCCCGGAGCTGTTGCAGCTGCAGCAGCCGCCGCAGAAACCGCCACCTCAGCCGCTGCCACCACGGCAGCTGCGCCAGCTCTCCCATCCGCCGCCTACTGTCCCCTTCGCCTGGCCGGCGCCGCCCCATTCCCCCCTTCGCCGGGCCCTATTGGCTACCTCGGGCGTCATGGTGATCTCTGACTGGCCAACCCTTACGTCCTTCCCCAGTTAATGCAAGCCTCCTTGCCCGCCTCCTTGGGTGAGAGAGGCGGGACAAATAAGCTCCGCCCCTTTCCCCTCCCATTCTCCCCGCCTTACTCGTTCAGCTTAGCCCTGAGGGACGCCCGGCTCTTCCAATTGGTGAAGAGTTAGACACACAGTGTTTATGATTGGTCAGTCCTCAGGAGGTGGACCAAACCGAGGAGAATAAGGAATCGAATGGTGAAAAGGAAAGTTAATCAGATACCGAGTCCCGCCTTCTGAGATTGATGGGTAACCTAGCAACGCAGGAACAGCTGTGGTAACCAAGGACAGAAAAACCTAAAGACCACCGGGCAGGTGAGTGATCATGTGGGGAAGGGCTGGAGATGATGGGGAGATGTTGAATGAGATCTAGTCCTCTTATCTTTTGACACTCTGAGGAATCAGCATCCCGTTCCCCCTCCCCCCACCGCTAACCCGTCCCCAGCTCAGGACCCTGATCTCCAGCCCCTGCCTCAGTCTGGACCTTCCTCTCGACCTTCTGCAAAGACGACTGGGCATCCTCTTTGATGTCTCTGCCTCTACTCTGCCCCTCCTCTTGTCCACTTCCTCATCCGTAAAACGTGGATGATACTAGTCAAGAGGAATCACACCACAGTTAAACTACTTTCAAGTCACATATAGGTGTTGGGGGTGAGAGAGTAGTTTTATAAGTCCCCCACCATTCCACCAACGGCTTATAAATCCCAAGGTGAGCATGCAATGAAAGTGTTTAAATTATTACCTTTGTACCAATGGTGCCTTTTGTGTTATAACTTTAGACCTTAACTTCCATCGCTGTCCTTAAAATATAATTTCATTTACATACTCAAGAGAAAGGGTTTGTTGAAAGGATTAACTAAAACGAAGTAGAATGGTTGTCGCCAGGGGCTGGGGGAGTGGGAAACGGGCAATTATTACTTAATAGGTACAGAGTTTCAATTTGGGATGATGAAAAAGTTCTGGAAGGCAGATGGTGGTGATGCATATAGATATGAATGTAACAATTTAATGCCACTGAATTTAAAATGGTTACAGTGGTAAACTTTATGTTGCCTGCATGTGTGTGCTCAGTTGCTTGGACTGAACTCAGTCGCTTCAGTTGTGTCTTGGCTCTGCAAACCCTTGGACGGTAGCCCACCAGGCTCCTCTGTCCATAACATTTTCCAGGCAAGAATACCTGAGTGGATTGGCATTCCCTCCTCTAGGGAATCTTCCCAACCCAGGACTCCAACCCGGTCTTCTGCACTGAAGGTGGATTCTTTACAGCTGAGCTTATGTATATTTTAACACAACAATAATTTTTCAAAGCAACTATAAAGCTAGACAAAAGCATCTATTGCTAAATTAGCACTCTGAAAATCAGTCAAAGGCATACAACAGAGAGCTTTTATTCATAAAACCACCAAACTTCAAGTTTGTTCTGTACTTACCTGGGACTTCTCTGATTTCCCCATACTCAGTTCTGTTTGGCATAATAGTTCAACCAGGGTCGTTAGTCCCCTGAAAACCAAGAGCTACACTGTCGCTGTCTGATGGGGCTCACTTGATTTGAAGGACTGTTAGCTACAGTAGCAGTCTTGGTGGGACGAGAAGGGGGAATGCCAGCGGGTGTAGCATCCAAGGTTGTAGTTCTATTCGGAGCCAACAGTGGACTGAAAACTTGGAGTTCTGGGGAATGGGGCATCCATGCGGAACCTGATGAGCTCTGTCTTAGCTTGACTGACTAGAGGTTATGCGCATGTGCAGCAGAGACCTGCTTGGCCCAAGCGACTTAGAAATGCTTGGCTGTTGGAGCCTGGTGTAGACAGGTGTACTGAGTGCATAGGGTACTTGCCATCCAAGAACAGGAGCCTTACTGGTTCAAAGTTTGAGCACAACCCCTGACTGATTTTTGGCTGAATATTAAACTATGTGGATACATAGATGACCCCTAGGAAGCCAAGTTTTAAAATAAAAATATGCAAAAAAAAAAAAATTAAGCAGAGATATAAGTAGCTGCACACCATGGAGGAGACTGACTTGACAGATTTAGTCCAGGAAGTAAATTACCAAACGCACAAGCAAAACAAAAACCACAATCATTAGGAAGAAAAAAATACTGTGTTGCTACCAAAAAAAATTCTTCCCTCTAAGATTTCCAGTATTCAGTAAAAATTGTGAGATGTGTGTAAACATACTCGGGAAAAACGCAGTCAACAGAAACAGTCTCTATGTGTCCCCAGATGTTGGTTTCAGCAGACAAAGACTTCAAAGAAGCTATAGTAAATATGATCAAAGAACTAAAGGAAATCATGTTTAAATAATTGAAAGAAGACAAGATAACAATGACTCATCAAATAGAAAATATTTAGTATCTCAGAATAGATTATGATAAATTAAGGTGTACATTATAATCCCTAAATCGACCACTAAAAAAAAAAACACTCAAAAAATATTTTAAAAATCAATGGAATAATCAAAAGAATGGACTAAAAACATTTAACACAATAAAAAGCATTCGGTAAATAGCATGGGGACAAAAAAGAAAAGGCATGAGATGAAATAAAAAATAGTAAAACAGCAGATGTAAATCCAACTATATGAATAATTTAATGTAAATTATTAAATGGAAAAAAACACTCCAATCAAAACAGAGGTCGCCAGACTAAATTTTAAAAATGAGACTGGGGAACTCCTTGGCAGTCCCATGGTTAGGACTCAATGCTTTCACTGCCAAAGGTTTAGCTTCATTCCCTGGTCAGGGAGCTAAGCTGTGCGGCACAGTCAAAAAAAAAAAAAAAAAAAGAGAGAGAGAGAAAGAAATGCTTCAAAATAAATAAATACATAAGTGAGACTGAAATATATTCTGCCTACAAGAAATTCATCTTAGATTAAAAGACACAGATAATAAAAAAAAAATTGGACTCCATGCAAATAGTGACCATAAAAAAGCTGGAAAGGCTAAACTGCTATCAGACAAAATTGACTTTAAGACAGAAAGAAAATATTACCAGAACAAAGAGGGACCATTTGATATTGATAGGAAGGCTAATATACCAGGAAGATATAGCTGGACTGACCAAGAAAATAAAAGGCACAAATTGCCAAAATCAGAACTATAGAAACTTAAAGAATTATAAGGAATATGATGAAAAACTTCATGCCAAAAAAATAAGATAACTTAGATAAAATGAATGAATTCCTCAGTTCAGTTCAGTTGCTCAGTTGTATCTGACTCTTTTCAACCCCATGGACTGCAGCACGCCAGGCCTCCCTGTCCATCACCAGCTCCCAGTGTTTACCGAGACTCATCTCCATTGAGCTGGTGATGCCATCCAACCATCTCATCCTCTGTCGTCCCCTTCTCCTTCCACCTTCAATCTTTCCCAACATCAGGGTCTTTTTAAATGAGTCAGCTCTTAGAATCAGGTGGCCAAAGTATTGGAATTTCAACTTCAACATCAGTCCTTCCAGTGAACACTCAGGACTAGAAAGACAAATTATTAAAATCGACCCAAGAAGAAAAAGAAAATTTGAATAGACCTATAATGAGTAAACAGATTGAATTATAAATAGTCTTCCAGAAATCCCTGGCAGTCCAGTGGTTAAGATTTGGCACTTTCACTGCTGTGGGCTCAGGTTTGATCCCTGGTTGGAGAACTAAGATCCCACCAGCTAGACGGTACAGCTCCCCCCCCAAAAAAAAAGAAAGAAAGAAAAGAAAAGAATTAAGAACTGAATCTTTTCTCCCTACTCAATTGCTAAATTCCCCACCTCTACATACTTCCCTTTTTCCCTGGGAGAAAATAGGTCTGGGCAGTGAGGCCAGTGTATAACCTGATTTATCCCTCAACGTTCATAATCATAATCACTCCACTTGAGAGAGAGCTTTTAACCCTCCAAAGGGCTTTCCCATCTGTTAAACCATCCTTCCTCAACCCAGTTCCCATTTGATGGCTATGACAGGTGTGTGTTCCCATGTGCAAAAGAGATAAGGGACTTGCCCAGACTTATTCCAAGAGCCCCTGGCAGGGGAGGATCCTGCACCCAGGGCTCCTAAGACCCAGCTGGTGAATCTGATCTTGATTCTGTAACTGATGGTGGTTTGAGATGGCACCAAGATCAGCTCATCAGACAGAGTGGGCAAGGCATGAGCAAGCCTTCCTTTGAATCTGGATAGAGCACTGGAGAAGGAAATGGCAACCCACTCCAGTGTTCTTGCCTGGAGAATCTCAGGGACAGGGGAGCCTGGTGGGCTGCCGTCTGTGGGATCACACAGAGTCGGACACGACTGAAGCAACTTCGCAGAGCATTGGACTTAGCATATGGGAGGGCAAGAGGTTTTTTTGGGAGCCAAGCCACTGTGGTCCAAACCAGTGGTTCTCAGTGAAGAGAACCCCACACCCACTCCACAGGAACACTGGGCAATGTCTGGAGATATTGCATCTCCAACTGATTGGAGCTAATGGCGAGAGAAGGATGCTACTGGCATCACGTGGGTAGAGGCCCGGAATGACACTAAACATCCTACAACACACAGGACAGCCTCCGCCAACAATTATCTGACCCAAAATGAAAATAGTGTGGAGACTGAACAACTCTGTTCTACACTGGTATTTTCACACAGGTGCTACACACACACACACACACACACACACACACACACACACACCCCTACCTTTTCCCTTCAAGCCCTAGTTAGTGGAACTGAAAGCAAAAGAGATTAAAAATCAAGATCATTTGAAATGCAGAACATCAGAGGAAATTATCTCTTTGACCTTAGCTTTCAAATAATGGCACACATTATTTGTCCCTTCTGACTCTTTTTTGATCCCCTGGACTATAGCCCACTAGGCTCATCTGTCTACGGAACTTTCCAGGCAAGAATACTGGAGTGGGTTGCCATTTCGTCCAAGAAATATTTCCAACCCAGGAACTGAACCTGCAACTCTGGCATCTCCTGCATTCACAGGCAGATTCTTTACCACTGAGCCACCTGGGAGACCCTAGCAGCAGGTTATATTCTATGGCGAGTCAAATGCCTTTAACACAAAAGATTTTGGATGCAGGTTGTTTGTTTTTCTTTTAAACCACAAGCCAGACAAAGAAATACATTTTCCTCCTCAACCTGGCACACAGCACAAGCCTGTTTAAATACAAAAGGATACTTACTACATGCAGTGTGCTCTGATATTTTTTATTTCATTTATTTTTAATGCTACTCTCAACAGCCAAACTGATTCCACCATTCACTAAAGGGTCACAGTTTTGAAGACTCTTCTGCAACATCTGTCAGTCAGGAAAAGACAGTGTTTTGCATCTGATAAGATTATGATTTAAATGTATACATATATTTAAGTGAGGGAAGTCTATTTTAGAAAAATCCAAATTCACTGCTAAGAAATTCTTCCTTCTGTCTGAAACAACCAAAGTGATACTATCCACAGTTGCAGAGAACCAGAAATAAACACTTTGACAGCTACATTGCCAAAAGAGGAATTAAAAATTGTGATGAATTAATTTGTAAGGGGGAAGAGCCTGGAAAATGGTGAGTGGTTTAGGCGGTCTCTGTCTTCCTCCATTACTTACAGAAAGTCGTGAATAATGCAGAAGCCTGCATAATTAAAACCAGAAATAGTAAAAAGGAGTAGAAACGTGGATCCATGTTGGCTGTTTATAAACCTTTCTGCACAAAAACAAATATATATTATTTTGAGGAAAAACACACATTCTGTTTTAAGAAGTATTCAAATGTCAATATTAAATCATATCATTTTGAAAGTCCACCTAAAAGCCCAACATGATTGAGTCCGGACTTCATGTCATGCTAACAACAGTTTTATCAAGCGTGGCGTCTGTTACTATCCCCATGTCATAGGTGAAAGTGAAACTCTAGCTCAGTCATGTTTGACTCTTTGTGACCCCATGGACCATAAACCTGCCAAGCTCCTCTGTCCATAGAATTATCCAGGCAAGAATACTGAAGTGGGTTGCCATTTCCTTCTCCAGGGGATCTTCCCAAATCAGGAACTGAACCCAGATCTCTTACATTGCAGGTGGACTCTTTACCATCTGAGGGAATGTTACAGGTGAGGAAGCCAAAGATGCTCAGAGACATTAATAGACTTACCTAAAGCCACGGAGCAAGAAAGTGGTGATCCCCTAGGACTGAACTTCAAATTCGTCTAACATGGGAACCCCCAAACTTAATCACCATGCAGCGGGCTCATGTTTTCCTATCCAGATTCATAGATAAGAGCCCAGAAGGTTACATGAATTTGCCCAGGGCTATAGCCGTGGCCAGTAGCCATAGAGAGTTATTCATTATAAACCTAACCAGCAGCTTGGAAATCTGTCCCAGAGAGTGCATTCCGTCCCAACCTCAGACACTATTCAGACAGAGCACTGGATACCAGGGTTACCCAGGGTAACACTGGAGCCTGCAGTCACAGAGCCATCTCCACTGATGAGATTCAGTCTGTTACTACTGCTAGTGTTCATGGCTCCACCTCCAGCCCAGCAATCTTCCACAAGCCAGAAGCCATCCAGGGAACACAGGTTCTCAAAAAGAACAAAAGAGGACTGAGTAATCCTTCAAAAGTGGCCATAGGGGGACTCTCCCTTGCAAAAGAGTCGGCAGCGACTGAGTGACTAAACAACTGCTTGCTAATCTTGCTTTTAAGGATAGCGTTCCAGTCTCAGACTCACTGGGTCCCAGTATCTAGCTGGAATGAAGTAACATCAGGAGGTAGACATTGTTATCTTCTGTTTAATGAGTTGAAACAGATTTTCCAGTTACAGCAGAGATATAAAGTTTCCTTTTTAATGAGAATGAAAATGTTCTTAAAGAAAATAACTGAGTTGATAATAGCACAGCCTGGTCTAGAGATCTGATAGAAATCACAAAGCTGATATTTCAGTGAGAAGGATTTGGGTGACCCTGAATTGGAACCAGCCATCATGAGGGTATCTCTTGTTACCCATCACTGTGGCATCATGCTGACCTGTGGGCCCCGTGTCATCATCAGTTACATGGTGCATCTTTGTAATTCGCCCATAATACCTGTCTCCTGAGAAACCTGTATGAGAGTCAGGAAGCAATAGTCAGAACCCTCTATGGAACAACTGACTGGTTCAGAATTGAGAAAGGAGTACCACAAGGCTGTTGTCACCCTGTTTATTTAACTTATATGCAGAGCACATCATGCAAAATGCAAGACTGGATGAATCACAAGCTGCAGTCAAGACTGCCAGGAGAAATATCAATAACCTCAGATATGCAGATGATACCACTCTAATGGCAGAAAGTGTTGATATCTGGCAGAAAACAAAATTCTGTAAAGCAATTATCCTTCAATTAAAAAATAAATTAATTTTTTAAAACTTTAAAAAAATGAAGAGGAACTAAAGTGCCTCTTGATGCGGGTGAAGGAGGAGAGTGAAAAAAACCAGCTTAAAACTCAATGTTAAAAAAACTAAGATCATGGCATCTGGTCCCATCACTTCACGGCAGATAGAAGGGGAAAAGGTGGAAACAGTGACAGATTTCCTCTTCTTGGGCTTTAAAATCACTGCAGATGGTACTCCAGCCATGAAATTAGAAGACCATTGCTTCTTGGCAGGAAAGCTTTGATAAATCTAGATAATGTGTTAAAAAGCAAAGATATCACTTTGCCAACAGAAATCTGTATAGTCAAGGCTATGGTTATTCCAGCAGTCATGTATGGCTATGAGAGCTAGACAATAAAGAAGGCAGAGCACCAAAGAATTGATGTTTTTAAACTGTAGTGCTGGAGAAGACTCTTGAGAGTCCCTTGAACTACATGAAGATCAAACTGTAAGAAATGCCGCGGGAAGAAAAAGCCACCTCTAAGGACTGTCCATGGAAACCTTTATTGGGCGGTCGCTCTCGGGCAGACTCCTGGCGGGGAGCGGGAAAGAAAGGGAATCTGCGAGGAATGGTGGCTGGGAAAGGGGTTTTATAGTCAGGGCTGGCGTTCAATCCAGGTCCTCCCACATAAGGTAGGAAGTGCGGGCTATAGTGATGATTGGCACTTGATTGAGCCAGGCCATGGGGTTGGTTCCCAGAAGTTTGGTCCGCTTCCGGTTCCTGTTTGGGTGGTGGCCAACTGCAGGGACCTTCCACAACACTTTCCTGGGGCTTTTCGTCGTGACATGCCCGACCATGCTTGACCTCTCATCCCGGCCTTTTTGATATAGGACAAGGGGCGCCGGTTCTCTCTGGCTACTTCCTGCTGAACAGGGGCGACGAGGGGGAGGGTGTGGTGGGTGTGGTGGCCGGGATGACGAGGTGTCCATCACAGGGCGTTGGTCGGAAGCTCCTGATATTGTTGCCGAAGCAACAGTTGGACTGCATTGAGCCGATCTTTGATAAAGGCTACCAATCTGTTTAGGAGACAGGGCCCAAAGGTTAAAAGTAGCAGGAGGATTATGAGTGGTCCCATTAAGGAGGATAGCAGAGTTGTCAGCCAAGGGGAGCTCTGAAACCAGGACTCAAACCAGCCCTGCTGGGCCTCCCACCCAGACCACAGGATTAACAGAAGAGGTTGGAGAACCAGCAAGTAGCATTAGGAAGGCCCCTGATGTGGGAGCCGATCCTGGAGTCAGGTGAAGAGTGGCCTTTAGCTTAGCGAGTATATCTCTCCTCAGAAGAGGAGTAGGGCAGGAGGGGATGACTAAAAAGGAGTGGGCAAACAGGCAGGAGTCCAGTTGACAAGGTAGTGACTGAGTTTGGAGCGGACGCGAGAGTTGGCCATCAATTCCCATAACCGAAACCTGGGAAGGACGTAGAGTGCCCCCAAAAGAGGGAAGGACCGAATAGGTAGCCCCCGTATCAACCAGAAAGTTGATGGACTTACCCACTACCTGGAGCGTTACCCTGGGCTCGGCTTGGGTTATCGGGGTCCCCGAGTCTGGGCGGCGTCAGTCTTCATCGAAGTTCAGCAGCTCTAAGGCCAGCGGAGGGCAGGAGGTCTCTCCAGAGCGTTCTGGTCCCCGGCCCCTAGAGGTCAGGGCCCGAGAGGCCTGGGGACAATTGCTAGCCCAGTGTCCTTGCTGTTTGCATCTCGGACACGGCTTGGAGGGAGGTCGTGGATTAGGACACGTTCTTGCCCAGTGTCCGTCCTGGCCGCACTTGAAGCAGGCCCCCGGAGGGGGGTTTTGGGACCCCGAGCCCGCTGCCGGCCGCAGGGCCGCTACCAAGGCCTGGGTTTGTTGGTTTAGGAGGCTCGCCTGAAATTCGGCCTTTTCCTTAAGCCTTGCCTTTTGGCTGGCCTCAGCAGCTTCCTTGCGGGCGTTGTATACTTTAAAGGCCATTTTTACCAGGTCTCGAATAGGGGTCTGAGGGCCGTCCTCGGCCTTGGCTAGCTTTTTCCGGATGTCCGGTGTGGATTGGGAGATAAAACGGCTAGCCAAGGTGACCGCCCCGGTAGGGGACTCAGGGGACAGTCTGGTGTACTGAACGAGGGCTTCAGTCAGCCGATTGAGGAACATGGGCGGGTTTTCGTCAGGCCCTTGAGTTACCTCATCTAGTTTGAGGAAGTTTACGACTTTGTGAGAGGACACCTCCATCCCATCTAGTATACACTCAACCATATAGCGTACTTGCAACTGGCCGCCACCCCCTTCCTGGTAGTCCCAGTTAGGGTCGGTGTCAGGAACTGCCTGAGCTGCCGGTGGGCGTTCAGGGGAGGGGTTGGCAAAGTGTCGCTGCTCGGCCTGAGCCCTGGCTGCCGTCCAAATGGCCTGCCTCTCTTCGGGGGTGGTAGTAGACCCCAGGATGACATAGACGTCTTGCCATGTTAAGGCATAGGTGCGGGTCAGACCAGTGAATTGCTTAATGTACTGAGTGGGATTGGAAGAGAAAGATCCCAGCTTGGTCTCAATCTGCGCTAAATCTTGGAGAGAAAAGGGGACATAGACTTGAGCTAGACCCTCAGCTCCGGCCACCTGTCGCAGGGGGAGCAACGGGGCTGGGGGCGAAGGGGAAGGAGGTGAAGCCTCTGAAGGATTGCTGTGGGAGCGGGTGTGGAAGCTGACTGGAGAGGGAGAGGGAGTAACCGGAGGAAGAGGAGGGTACAGGGTAGGGTTAAGGGCAGGAGGATCTGGGGCTGGGGGCGGAGTCTCAGGAGCAGAAGCGGAGGGTGAAGGGATCGGCGGGGAGGGGGTGGGAGCAGCGGGAGTGTTATAGGGAGGAGGAGCCACCAGGTCTTCCGGGGGAACAGAGAAAGCAGAGGACTCAGGAGTGGGGGTTGATTTGACTGAGGAAGGTGGAGCTGGGGGAGCCATTGTGAGCAGGATCTGGCTAGGGGCGCATGTGGTGCACAGGGTGGGGCGAGAGCGCAACGTCCAAAAGGCCTGAACGTAGGGGACCTCAGACCATTTTCCCGTTCTCCGGCAGTAATTATCCAAATCACGGAGGACATCAAAGTCTAATGTCCCTGTGGCTGGCCAATGAGAGCCGTTATCTAGAGGATATTGTGGCCAGGCCTGTGAACACAAATGGGTAAGCTGTTTGGGGCGAATGTAGCCCTTTAGCCGTAAGGTCCGTAGGTTAGCCAATAAACATTCCAGGGGCGTGGACCAGTTGGGCTCGGGTTTGGAAGCCGTCGATCCCATGGCGACCACGCGGAGGTCACCCCTGTCGTCCGGACGTCTCCGGGCGGGTCAGGGGGCCGGTGAGGCCTCAGAGGCCAGAGGATCCCCGCAGCCGTTTGGGACGTCTCCCTCACGAGCTGGGGACTGAGGAAGGCCGGAGCCGGAGGTTGCTCAGTCACTTGGGACGTTTCCCTCACAAGCTGAGAACCTGAGGAGGGCCCAGTAAGTGTGCACTGCTTACAGGGCCCTAGGAAGTGGTTGCCTGGGATGGCGGGTCCCAAAGCCGAAGGGACTTACCCCGTATTCTGCCGTCCGGGAGGTTGGTCAGCCACCTGGGTTGGGGCTACCGCAGCTGTGGAGCTCGAGGGGGCCTCAACGGCGAGTGCCAGAGGCCCTCACCTCGAGCCCCACGTTGGGCGCCAGATGTAAGAAACACCGAGGGAAGAAAAAGCCACCTCTAAGGACTGTCCATGGAAACCTTTATTGGGCGGTCGCTCTCGGGCAGACTCCTGGCGGGGAGCGGGAAAGAAAGGGAATCTGCGAGGAATGGCGGCTGGGAAAGGGGTTTTATAGGCAGGGCTGGCGTTCACGCCAGGTCCTCCCACATAAGGTAGGAAGTGCGGGCTATAGTGGTGATTGGCACTTGATTGAGCCAGGCCATGGGGTTGGTTCCCGGAAGTTTGGTCTGCTTCCGGTTCCTGTTTGGGCGGTGGCCAACCGCAGGGACCTTCCACAACACTTTCCTGGGGCTTTTCGTCGCGACATGCCTGAACATGCCCGACCATGCTCGACCTCTCACAAACCAGTCAATCCTAAAGGCAATCAACTCTGAATATTCATTGAAAGGACTGTTGCTGAAACTGAAGCTCCAATAATTTGACCACCTGATGTGAAGAGTTGACTCGTTGGAAAAGACCCTGATGCTGAGTAAGACTGAAGGCAGGAGGAGAAGGGGACTACAGAGGATGAGATAGTTGGATGGCTTCACTGATTCAATGGGCTGAACTTTGGCAACCTCCAGGAGATGGTGAGGGACAGGGCCTGGCATAGTGCAGCCCATGGGGGTTGAACATGATTTGGCAACTGAATGACAGCAACAACAACAAAAATTTCCAAAGTGTGTGATTGCTTGACTCCAAAATATAAAAACCAATGAGAGGTGATTCAAAGCTTACCCTAAAATGATTTAGTCTGTCTCCCTCACCTGCTTTTTTTTTTTTTTTCTAGCACTCAGCTTGTGGGATCTTAGTTCCCTGACCACTTATCAAACCCAGGCCCCTGGCTGTGCAAGCACCGAGTCCTCAACATTGGACTGCCAGGGAATTCCTAAGAGTTAGTTAGTATTTAAATAGCATTCCTCAAAATGAGATGCCCCTCATACCCACCTAGACACAGACACTCTCTCTCAAGTTTGTTTGTTCACATCCTTTGACTTCTCCATGGACTAGCACTGGATTAGAGGGTACTTGTTGTAGGTGCTGAATTTTCTTCTCCTTTTTCTCCCCAGGGGGAAACATACATAATTTACCTCAAACCTTTTTTTTTTTTTTAACTCCAAAATGTTCCGAGAGGGAATGTAATACAACATCCCACAAGCCCATTTGAATGAAAATGAGGTATAATTTGCATGATAAAGATATATGTCCATTTATAAAGTTCAGCAGCAGAATTAATGACAAATAAAGGGCTGATCCAATTAAAGTCCCCCCTCCATTAACAGCAGTGCTTCACTCTCAGGGCAGGAATCTTAAAAGGAGAGGCTTGCGCTGGAAGTGATTTAAATATTAAGGTTGGTGGCATTAAAAAGGACATGAAGTGATCACATTAGAATTTAAGGAAAAGAGATTCTCCAGTGATTTTTCTCATCAGAAGTCAGACGCATTTCCCCCAGTCCCAGTTCCACTGGCTTTTTCTTGTTCACCCAAATGAGCTGTCAGGAACTGATGGGCATCATCATAATCAAAGGAAACAAGTTTGCCCTTTAAAGCAAAAGAGGTAATTTGGCTGAAAATGGCAACATTTTCTTCAACACTGCATTCAATGCCCTAAAAACTTCGGGCATTCTGATTTATGCTTGAGAGCTTTGATGGACAATGGGGAGATGGGCCTTCATGAAACACTTTGTTCACATCCATCCTGTGGCTGGAGGGGGCAGTGCAGATTTCCTTCATCCCCAGAGAGGCTGAGGACGCTCCACAGCCATCCCTAAGATGTTATTTTCAGGAGAAGCCTGAAGCAACTCACAAGATTCATTAAGGCGCAGGAAGTGGGTGGGAATCAAAGATATGCAAGACAGAGCACCTGCCTCTCGGTCCAGTGGTTGAGACTCTGGCTCCCAGTGCAGGGACATGTGTTCAAAACCAGGTTGGATCCCACATGCTGCAAAGCATGCCGCCAAAAACAGAAACAAACAAACAAACAGTGAGATCGAGGATTGAACATCTAGATATCTCCTTTTCAGCAAAGCAAAGAGTAAACAGAAAGAAGTGGAGGGAATCCAAGAAACAAGAAGCACCTAAAGGGCCAAAGAACAGGAAGAAAGCCAGCCAGAGCAGGTGCCAGCAACAACGCAACTTCATCCCCCTCTTCCACAGTTGCTGAACTTCCACGTGAGCCTGTTCCACATCCCAAACTAGGTTATAAACTCCGGGAGGACAAGGAATACCTTGCATCTTTTTTAATATCCCTGGGGGCTCAATAAATACCCAAATGGGTGACTACTCGGACACTCTTTCTTGCCGGGAGCAGCAGCAGATGTAAGCAGACCAGTTAAAGAACTCTTTAATCACAAAGCGAGCACGATCAATGGCCCTGCTCAGTGGCAGAGAGGCTGCTGAGAAGGAAACAGACTGGGAGCTCTCAAGGGTGAACACATAACCGGGTGGTGCGTTGGATATGGGAGAGGAGGCAGAGTTTGGGTGGCACTCAGGTGTCTGGCTTGAGTGATTCGGGTGGCAGAGTTGTTGACCATCCAGACAAAAAATACTGGATGGACAAGGTGAGGAGTGGAGACATGGTGGGGTCCATCTTTGACAGGTATGTTGGGAGGTCCAGCTGATCCCAGCCATCTGGATCTCCGGGGGGGCAGGGGGAGATGCAGACTGGGAAACCACTGAAGTCCTGAACTTGGGATTTCATTTTTCCCTTAGAAAATAATACTCGTTATTTATCGAGCACTCACAATGTCCAGGATCTGTGCCAGAAACTTCCTCTGTGATGATCCCTGTCTAATGACTGAGGAAGCCCAGGCTTCAGTTCAGTTCAGTTCACTTCAGTCACTCAGTCGTGTTCAACTCTTTGCAACCCCATGAATCGCAGCACACTAGGCCTCCCTGTCCATCACCAGCTCCCAGAGTTCATTCACACTCACATCCATCGAGTCGGTGATGCCATCCAGCCATCTCATCCTCGGTCGTCCCCTTCTCCTCCTGGCCCCAATCCCTCCCAGCATCAGAGTCTTTTCCAATGAGTCAACTCTTTGCATGAGGTGGCCAAAGTACTGGAGTTTCAGCTTTAGCATCATGCCTTCCAGGCTTAGTGGGATTAAATAGCCAGCCCAGGGTCCTGCAGCGAGGATCTGAAACTCACATGGGGTTGCTGCAAAGCTTAGTACTCTTAGCCATCCGGCCATATAGGCAACACTGATGACTGATTTCTGACTGCCACCATAGGTATTTTTTTTTTCCCTGAAAGTCTTTTAAACTTTTAATTTTGTAGTAATTATAGATTTACAGAAAAGTAGCAAAGATAGTACCGAGAATTCCCCTGTAACCTTCACTCAGCTCCCTCAGATGTTAATATCTTACATAACCATGGTTTGTCAAAACTAAGAAATTAAAATTGATACAATGCTAGGAACTAAATCATCAACTTTATTTGGCTATCATCAGTTTTCCTACTCATGTCCTTCTTGTGATCCAAGAGCCACTTCAGTATACACTGTTGCATCTAGCAAAACAGTTTTACTTTAAAAAAAAAAGTGTTTATTTATTTGGCTATATCAGGTCTTGGTTGTGACACACAGGATCTTCACGACACTCTGGCTTCTCTCTAGCTGTGACATGGGCTGAGTTGCCTCTTGGCGTGTGGGATCTTAGTTCCCCAACCAGGGATTAAACCTGAGTCCCCTGCATTGGAGTGAGGATTTTTAACCACTGGACCCCCAGGGGAGTCCCTAAGACAGTATTAAAAAAAAAAATATATATATATATAGTTTTAAAGATTGAAGTATACTTGACTTACAATATTTGTCAGTTTCAGGCATCCAGTACAGTGGTTCAGTTTCACATATATACATATATGTACAACTTTTAAGATTTTTTTCCATTATGTTATTACAAGATATTGAATATAGTTCCCTGTGCTGTACAGCAAACAAATCCTTGCTGTTTATTTTATATACAGTAGTGTGGATCTGTAAATCCCATACTCTTAAATTATCCCCACTTCCTTACCCTGTGATAAATGGAAGTTTGTTTTCTATGTCTATGAGTCTGTTTCTGTAGCAAAACAGATTTCTAAGTTGTGCTTTGAAGTCACCAGTCATCCCCACCCCGATTTTTAAATTACTTTTTTAAAAGCCGTGCAGATACACGGTGCTCGTCCTCCAGCTGCTTGCTCTCAGCACTGTTATGTTCTTGTCTCCCTTCTGCTCTCTCTGGCTGGCCACCCCTGCTGGCTGTACTGCCCAGGCTCCCTTGTCAGCTGGTTTCCCCCTGAATTTGGTCAAGAGGAGGTGCTGGTGTTAGACTGGAAGGCTGGTCGAAGGGAGGAACCAGATTTCCGCCCCTTCTGTCTGCTTTGGGCTGCATTTCCAGCAGAGGCCACAGCTCCTCTGGGGCTGAGTGACTCCTCGACAGGAAATGGCTGTGGCTCCAGCTTCCCCCAGGGGACCGTGATCCCCAGACCCGCCCCTCTTCCTCCTCCTGTGTGGCTTCCGGCCACCGACGATCGCTGGGTGGCTTCCTCTTCCCCTGGTTGGCCACTCAGCCCTTCCATCACCCATGTCACTGGTGTGCGTGCCCAGTCATGTCCGACTTTCCAACCCCACCGACTGTAGCCCGCCAGGCTCTTCGGTCGGTGGGGTTCTCCAGGCAAGAGTACTGGAGTGGGCTGCCACGCCCTTCTCCAGGGGATCTTCCTGACCCAGGGATCCGGCCCATGTCTCCTGCTTTGGAAGGTGAATTCTTTACCACTGAGCCACCTGGGAAGCCCAGGGTGTGTTTAAATACTTAGAATGATGTCTGTGTTCCTGCTTGGCCCCTGCCTGACACATGTGCCTGAGACCCACCTCCTTAAGTGGTCCCCTTACCCTTGGGGCCCTGACACGGTCACAGAGCTAAAAACTGGTTTCCGTGAGAAGTTCTGGGTCAAAGATGCAGACCATCTAAGGTGAACCTCCACCTCAATACTTCACAGCTGCTATGGCCACGCCAGCCGTCCCGATGTCAGCGTGACTCTGCTGACTGCCTTCTCCTTCCTTTTGCAGGGTGGCCAGACATAACCAAAGCCGGAGGCCCAGGGAGCCTACCCAAGTCTCAGTCTCTCACGGTGTGCAGAGGCGAAGCTCATAAAATGGCTCTGGACGTCCTAACCGTGGCCCCCCTCTACCAAGGTCCTGACATCAACAAAATAAGGCTGATAGCGCAGACAACCAAAAAGTCCACCGCCCCGCCGAAAGCCCTGATCCCCGCCCAGACCAAACTCACCACCATCGAGACCAAGAGGATCATGTCCGTCCTGGACGAGACCATCCGCAAGGTGGAGCTGGTGAGCCTGCTGTCTCACGCGGTGTCCCAGACTTCGGAGGGGCTCCTGGGGCCGGACATCGCGAAGGTAGTGAGGGAGCACGAGGACCTCTGCCAGACCTTCCTGGGCCGAGTCAGTTACCTGCAGGAGGAAGAAAGGAAACTGCAGGAGGCGGAAGAGTTCGAGGACGAAGCGTGGTTCCGAGAGCGCCTCTTCGCCATGGACGAGCAGAAATCCCAGCTCCCGCCACTGATGCAGGAGATCAAAGAATCCACCAAGAACGTCGTGAGACTCCTGCTCAGTAACCCCCAGGCTGCCAGCCAGCTGCAGGCGCAGACCCTGGGCAGGAGCAAGGAAGCCCAGTGTTTTATCGATAGCCTGGTAGAACTCCGAGGTTTCCTGTTTGAGAGGTTACTCACCAGTCCCATGGAAGCCAGAGACAAGATCCAGTTCATCCAGGACATCACCCGACGGAATCGGAGGCACCAAGAGATCATTGACACTCTGGAAAATGAACTGGCCGCCTGTGTGAGGAACAGGAATGCGGAGGTATGAATACACGGTACTGGTCAGATTACAGCGTGAGCCCCCGGGCAGAGGCTCCACGTCTTTTGGCAACTGAGGTTTCTTCCCTCCGCGATTTAAATAGTTGTTTTCATTCATTTGCTCCATAAATATTGTTTTGAGCACTCATCAGGTGCCAGGTCTTACTAATGATGAGTCCACATGGTCCCAGCCTCATGGAGTTCATGAGAGGGAAGGCAGGTCTTGTCTTAAACAGCTGATTTAATTACAGTCTTGAGAAGTACAAGAAAGGGTTAAGTACAAGGTGCTATAAGAGAGTGTTAAAGGAGGCCTGAACTTGGAACTCAGAGACTGGAAGCCATGACTTGAAGAATGAGAAGGTGTAAACCAGGTGGGTGAAACAGAGAGGGACCTTCCAGGCCAGGGCTGGATAATAAACATTTAAGACTTTGCTGAGAGATCGCCTTTGAGGTGATCTTTGGAATGTGATCTTTGTCCTGAGGGCAGGTAAGAGGGGTGGAAGTTCTAGAAGAATTTTTAAGAGGGGAAAGGATAACATGATCCCAACCTAATAACCATCTGGGGACACCTACTGTGTTATTTTATTTTAAAAGTTATTTTTCTTCATTTTTTTTTGGCGGCCTGAGCTTGGTCTTCGTGGCTGTCTGCGGGCTTTCTCTGATTGCAGTGAGCCAGGGCTCTCCTCTATTTATGGTGCTCCAGCTTCTCATTGTGGTGGCTTCTCTTGTGAAGAACAAACTCCTGAGCATAGGCTGGGAAGCTGTGGCGCTCAGGCTTAGCTGCCCCACAGCATGTGGGCTCTTCCCAGACCAGGGATCAAACACGTGTCCCCTGCAGGCTGATTCTTCACCACTGGACCACTAGGGAAGTACTATGTGTTATTTTTTTACATACATTCTCTCACCAACATCTGACAAAGTCCCTGGAGATGATGTATAAGTATAGGTTTAGCTGCTAAAACAAAGAGACCCCAAATAATAGGGGTTAGTCAAGCTGGAGATGGATTTCTGTTCAATAGGGAGTCGGCACAGAAGTTCTGCTTCTTAAACTTGTCAGGGGCCAGGTTCCTTCTGGCTGGCTTCTCTGACATCCCTCACATGAGACTTCAAACTATGGACCCAAGAGGCTGTTCCAGCTTCCCCCAGTCATATTGTCATTGGTCCAGCCAGCAGGAAAGAGGAAAGCAGAGAAGGGGGCTTTGACCTGCTCTTTTGAGCCACTGCCTGGAAGCAGGTCTTAGCCAGTGCTAGAGATGCTGGGAAAGTGGTCTGTAGCTGGGGCCAGGCTCCCAGCAAAACATTTTGCTCTACAGCCTTGCCAGGGAGAGCAGGTCCTGGGGGACAGCTGCTACCTTTTCATTACCCTGCGATAGATGAGAGACCAAGGCCACTCTTCCTCCCCGGTGCACTGGTTTCCTGACTTGGTCCTATTCAGCATTCACTAGGGCTTGTTGATGACTACTTGTGTGATGATTTGATTGGGGTCTGGGTCCCCCGCAAGAGGACAAGGACCTCGTCTCTCTCAGCACCCTCTGTGTCCCCAGCAGATCTGGCATGAAAAGCAGACATGCTGATTATTTGGTGAGTGCAGAGATGACAGGCTCCCGGGAGCTCAGCCAGAGGAGGTCACTCAGAAGTTGGAGGGGTGTGACTTAGGGACAGGGACAGGACCCCACCCTGCCAAGTGTCTTTGCTGATCTCATTCAGGTGGTGGAAAACAACTTGGGGCTGCCAAGTTGGACAGATCTGGGTGGGCAAATTTCATTTCTGCCAGGTGGGCAAATTTCATCAGGTCATCGGACCTCAGTGTAAAATGAGGGGGTGACACCCGTTAGGCAGGCTTCAGGGGTCCACACGAGAAGCTCTGACTCCTCGTACCACTGCCAGCCTTCAAACCCAGCACCTGAAGAAGGAAGACTTGCCCATAGGACTAGCTTGCCTCAAACCCCCTGCCCAGCCCCACCTGCCACTCCCTGAGTCCAGGAAGTGAGCTCAGACCCACTGCGCCCCACTGCCAGCCACCCCCCAGCCCAAGGCTGCCGGCCTGAGCCAGCCACAGTACCGACGTGTTCAGAGGGAAACTTGCGCTTGTGATCAGCCTTTGGAGCTTATTTACGGAACAGCCCCAACTCCCCCGCCCCCAACCCTAATTCCTGTTTCAGAACCCACTGAGGGCAGAGCCCAGCCAGGCCCAAGGGGAGACCGGTGGCGTTCCTGTGCTGGGTGTTTATCCCACACCTTCACGCCTCACGCCAGGTATTTCTGCCAACTGGGTACTTCCCATTGCGCCTCAGGTAGGAGCACGGAGCTGGCTCAGGCACGCTGAGCCCTTGGCTCACGCCAGGAAACAGAGGGTGGTGGCCACAGACGTGGGCTCCAGATGGAACAGACCTGGCGTCAAATTCCAGTTAAGTCTGTTAAGTTAAGACAGTTAAGTCTGTCAACCCCAGCCAGACTCAACCCCTCCATTTTCTTGTCTCTAGGCAGGCGGTCCTGTCTTCATCCTGGGCTGGGGGTAGGATGGGGAGACATAATAATGCCCCCCCAACCTCCGAGAGCTGCAGGCACGCCAGCCTCTCCTGCCACGGCGACCCCCGATGGCGGGCGGTATCCTTGAGAGTGTCTCCTCTTTCCGGTCCAGGTGGAGAAGGAGAACTTTGTGATCCAAGAACTAAAAAACCACCTGCACCAGGTGCTCAGGTTCTCGGAGAACAGCCTCCAGCGCACCAAGCAGGAGGCGGAGAAGCAGCAGAAGGCGGACTTCCGGGCCTCGCAGGCCAGGGTGGCCGCGGTCCAGCAGGAGGTCCTGGTGCTGCAGTCACAGTTCCACAACCTGGTCATGGAGAACCGGGACACAGAGCAGGCGCTGAGGAAGGTGCCTGGGGAGGCGGGACGGCGCGGGCAGGGGGCCACCAGGGCCACTAGATGAGGTGGTGGGTGGAGAGCTGGTGCCTAGTAGGTGCTCAGTAAGTATCCTTTCTTCATCTGCCTTCTCCCTCACCTCAGCCAGGACCCAGGCCCCGCAGGCACCCCGCAAGCACCAGTTTGCTGTGGACTCCCTTTTCATACAAAGGGCGCCCTTGCTATCCCTTGTCCTCACTTTGTTTTCATTTCACAACTCTTTGGAGAATCTGCTGGAAGCCCTGGGCCTCTCCCCCGTGAAAAGGCACCGGTGCCCCTGCACACAGGGGTGGGCAGCTCTTGGGTCGCAGGCTCCCTGAACCCAGCCTGTGCATGGTGTGCAGGCTAAGAACTCCTGCACTGTAAGGACTGTGTGCTTAGTTGCTCAGTCGTGTCGGACTCTTTGCAAGCCCATGGACTGTAGCCCGCCAGGCTCCTCTGTCCATGGGATTCTCTAGGCAAGAATACTGGAGAATACTGTCCATTTCCTTCTCCAGGGGATCTTCCCAACCCAGGGTTCGAACCCGGGTCTCCTACATTACAGGCAGATTCTTTACCATCTGAGCTACCAGGGAAACCCGTAAGAACTAAGGAGCTGATTTTTAAAAATTGAGGTGAAATTCACATAACAAAAAAAATAACCATTCTATTTAGTGGCACTTAGTATTCACAGTGTTGTACAACCACAACCTCTCAAATACTGTCCATTTCCTTCTCCAGGGGATCTTCCCAACCCAGGGTTCGAACCCGGGTCTCCTACATTACAGGCAGATTCTTTACCATCTGAGCTACCAGGGAAACCCGTAAGAACTAAGGAGCTGATTTTTAAAAATTGAGGTGAAATTCACATAACAAAAAAAATAACCATTCTATTTAGTGGCACTTAGTATTCACAGTGTTGTACAACCACAACCTCTCTCTAGTTCCAAAACACTTTCATCACCTCCAAACAAACCGTGTACTCATTAAGCAGTTTCTCACTCACTCCCCTTCCCCCAGCCCCTGAAAACCATTAATCTACTTTCTGTCTCCTTGGATTTGCCTATTCTGGACTCGTCATGTAAATGGAATCATAAAATACATGGTCTTTCTAGCATCTCCTTTTCAAGGTCTGCCCACAAATCTGCCAACACTTCACTCCTTTTTATGGCAGAATAACATTGCAGAATAGTTAGGAGAATCATAAGGAGAGATAAGAAAGCCTTCCTCCATAATCAGTGCAAAGAAATAGAGGAATACAATAGAATGGGAAATACTAGAGATTTCCTCAAGAAAATTAGAGATACCAAGGGAACATTTCATGCAAAGATGGGCTCAATAAAGGACAGAAATGGAATGGACCTAACAGAAGCAGAAGATATTAAGAAGAGGTGGTAAGAATAAGATTTTTAGGTAAATACTGACACAATCTTAAAAACACAATGCTTTTATATTTTATTCATTGGAATATGAAGAATCAAACAGAATTCAGAATTCTGACCAAAAATATTCAGATAACTGCAATTGCTTAATTAAATACAAAAAAAAATTGTTTTAAAAAGACCTGAAACTGCCTTTACATCTGAACATGTAAAATTTTACAGTCAACAGGGTTTAATATCCTCAAGCAAGAATTTCCAGCCTACTCAGAAAATGTAACATTGTCTTTTTCTACTTATTTATGACTTAGATCACACTCCAGTATATAAGGACAAAAAATAAATGTATAATAAAAAGATTGGATAAATCAGGAGAGGCTTTTTGGTCTTGAATTCTTCACCCACTAACAATGAAGCAGCACTGTAGGCAGCCCAAAACACACCAAAGAGCTTAAAAAAAAAAAAAAAAAAGACAAAAGGCAGCATATTAGCAAGTCAATTAACATTTTGAGTATCATAGAGTAAAAATAACATTTGCAGGTTTTTTTAAATAACCCTGGCAACCAATTAGAGAAACAGCAAAACTTATTGAGAATGTTGAAACCTTATTAAGAATATTCATCCTTGCTCTGTTCCTTGACATCTGGAAACGACTTAGGTTTTACATTATCAAACTTGTCTAACTGTAAGAATCACCTAGGGTGACTATTAGCTTCCTGGGATTTATTCTAGTTCTACTGAATCAGAATCTCTAACGGAAGAAGGGTCTAATTATAAGTCATTTTAACAACTGTCCTGGATGATTCAAGACAAGGCAACTTTTGGAAAAACTATTACTGGGATGAGATGCTGAAAGATATTTGTTTCCTAAGAAAACTAACTGATTCTGTAGAAAATATTCTTTTCTTCCAAGAGGTAGAAAAACAGATTAAGTGAAAATTTCACACAATCTTATAAGTATCAAGTCATTTTCCCAGGACTAGGTAGAAACATAGTGGTTAAAAGGGAAGGAGGAAAAATGTAACATTTTGGTTTAGAGTATTCTATGTACCTACTTAATTTTAAATTATATCCACTAGAAATTTATGTAATACTTCTTAATGTAGTCACTGAAAGCATTTTATAGAATAAAATGAGAGAATAACTTCAAGGATAGAAATCAGGGAAATTATGATAGAAACACTTGCCACAGAGCAGGGTTTCTCAACCTTGCACTAATCAAATTTCTGGGCTGGATGATTGTTGTGGGAAGTTGTGCTGTGCACTGTAGGATGTTTGGCAGTACCCCTGGCTTCTAGCCACTCTATACTGGTGCCATCCCCTCCTCAATCTGTGACACTCAAAAATGTCTCCAGACATTGCCAAATGTCCCTGGTGGGAAAACTGCCATCAGTTGAGAACCACTGGTACAGAGGTGAAAAATAAATACTGGAAGATTGACTGAAAATTATTTGAAATGATCCAATTTTCTACTGCACTTTTAAAACTAAATGCAAACAAAAAATACAAGATATTTTAATAATACAAAAAAGTATATAGAAATAAATAAAATTATAATCAAATTCCATTTGTACATGATGATTAAATGTTTGTTGTGAATAAATGGTTAAGATTGGTAAAA
>SJYC01137348.1:0-64067 GCA_006408675.1 Madoqua kirkii
TCCGCTGGATCATCAAAAAAGCAAGAGATTTCCAGAAAAACATCTATTTCTGCTTTATTGACTATGCCAAAACCTTTTACTGTGTGGATCACAACAAACTGTGGAAAATTCTGAAAGAGATGGAAATACCAGACCACCTGACCTGCCTCTTGAGAAACCTGTATGCAGGTCAGGAAGCAACAATTAGAACTGGATATGGAACAACAGACTGGTTCCAAATAGGGAAAAGAGTATGTCAAGGCTGTATATTGTCACCCTGCTTGTTTAACTTATGTGCAGAGTACATCATGAGAAACACTGGGCTGGATAAAGCACAGGCTGGAATTAAGATTGCTGGGAGAAATATCAATAACCTCAGATATGCAGATGACACCACCCTTATGGCAGAAAGTGAAGAAGAACTAAAGAGCCTCTTGATGAAAGTGAAAGAGGAGAGTGAAAGAGTTGGCTTAAAGCTCAACATTCAGAAAACTAAGATCATGGCATCTGGTCCCATCACTTCATGGCAAATAGATGGGGAAATGATGGAAACAGTGACTGACTTTATTTTTTTGGCCTCCAAAATTACTGCAGATAGTGACTGCAGCCATGAAATTAAAAAATGCTTACTCCTAGGAAGGAAAGTTATGACCAAACTAGACAGCATATTAAAAAGCAGAGACATCACTTTGCCAACCAAGGTCTGACTAGTCAAGGCTATGGTTTTTCCAGCAGTCATGTATGGATGTAAGAGTTGGACTATAAAGAAAGCTGAGCACTGAAGAATTGATGCTTTTGAACTGTGGTTTTGGAGAAGACTCTTGAGTCCCTTGGACTGCAAGGAGACTATCCTAAAGGAGATCAGTCCTGGGTGTTCATTGGAAGGACTGATGTTAAAGCTGAAACTCCAATACTTTGGGCACCTGATGTGAAGAACGAACTCATTGGAAAAGACCAGGATGCTGGGAAAACTTGAAGGCAGGAGAAGGGGACAACAGAGGAGAGATGGTTGGATGGCCTCACAGACTCAATGGAGATGAGTTTGAGTAAACTCTGGGAGTTGGTGATGGACATGGAGGCTTGGGTGCTGCAGTCCATGGGGTTGCAAAGAGTTGGACATGACTGAGTGACTGAACTGATCATTCCATTGTATGTATAGGAGCTGATCTTTTAAAGACAAAATTAGAGCACATTGCCCTGCTGTGTCTAAATCCATGCAACAGTGAGCGTCCCCTCCCCCTTACACTAGAAACCAAACTCCTCCCACTGCAGACCCTCTTTGTGTGACACAGCTTCTCACCCTGAACTCACTGGGACCATGCTCACCTGTGGCCATGCCATCCCAGCCACACAGGCTCAGGTGCCTATTCTTTAAACATCATGAGCTTGTTCTCAGCTCAGGGCCTTTGCACCTGCTGCTCCATCTGCCTAGAAAGTTCTGGAGCCAGACAGCTGGCTTCACATCCGAGTTCTGACCACCCATCAGTTCCATGATCTTGGGTCCAGTGAGTCAGTGCTCCTGATCTTCCGTGCCCTCATCTGTGAGATGGAGAACCTACCTTGTAGTGTGGATTCAAGTAGGCGAGGCATGACATACTGACTGCTGACATAGAGCAGCCTCGGTGCCGTTCATTGTTACTATCGGTCCATCAAACAATGACTAATTGAATTTTTTTTTTCAGAAAAAATATAAAGTGGAAACAGAAATTGAGAACTGGATCCAGAAATACGATTCGGAGATGAGTGAAAAGCAGGTATTTGTCTGCCTAATTCTGTCTCAAGGAATCGGGGTGAGGGAGCAGGGGAAGAGAAGCCCTCAGATGGTCCATGGTCTATGCCCAGTTCTGGGCCTCTCCAGAGTGACTTCCCTGTCCCTTCCTTAGGCTCAAGGGTTTGTCTAGCCTGGGGCAGTGAGGGGCGCAGTGGCAAAGGAAGGAAACGGAAGCTGCCAGCCACTAACTGGCATTTGACACCAGATCCAAAGATCTCGGCTCCATCTAGGGTCAACATCCCAGGCTCCCTTTCCCTCCTGTTCAGCTCCCTCCAGCAGCCCCGCCAGCCAGGACTCATCTGTGCTGGATTCATGTACAAGTTCACCTCCAACACTTCACTCAGTTACCTGGGAACTTTCTACCAAGTGCTTGATATGGGCCGGGTGCCAGCCTCCAGCAGTGAAGAAAGTCCCCACTGTCATCTGGAGGTTCTACTCTAGTGGCAATTATGTCCCTGTGTGACCTTAAGCAAGGGACTTGACCTTGGATTCTGCATGTGATCAACATAAGCAGTAACACCCAGGCCGGGACCATGGTGGAGATTCACTGAGGCTTGTACAACACAGAATCTGGCCTGTAGCAGGTGCTCAGGGGACAGCAGCCTATAAAACAGGGATGCCCTGAGGCCTCCACGCAGCTCTGTGCTGACATCAGTGGCCCAGAGCCCGGAGCCCCAACTTTGGGACCAGGAAGGCCTGGTGAGCACTGGAGAGGACCTCAGCCTCTGAGTGGCCCAATGTCAGGGTGCTGTCAAGAGTAGGGCAACTCGGGGTCTGTCTGATCCCCAGTGCTCTAGGAAGGGGGAAACTGGAGGCTGTGCTCATTTCTCTGTTCCCCGTGAGGGTGGTGGGTTAATGATGGCAAAGACAGAGTCCACTTAGCTCTGCCTCCTCTGAAAGTACTTTGCTTCTAATAGATACTTGGTGGGAAGGAGGGAGGAAGGGAGATAGGTGTAGATTACAGCAGGAGAGGTGTGGTTAGTTAGAGGTAGGGAAGAACTGTGGGGTTCCGTCACCCAAGGTCCTCTCTGGGTATCTTTGTGACACGGGCCACGTTGATGGCAGCGGCTGGCATTTTTTAAACGTCCCCACTGTGTGCCTGGTGCCTCCATCTAGGATGGTGTATCCAGCCCAACATTTAATCAGGGAAATAGTTCCCACCCCTGCTCCTGGGTTTGGAATCATCCCCATGTTTCAGATGAGGAAAAAGGGAAGGCTTGGAACAAGGTGAAGCCCCACAAGATGTGGCCAAGCTGAGATTAGAAGCCCAGTCAGTCAGCTCGCAAGCTGGGTGTTTTCCTCATTCCTGAAATTATTTAAGCCGGGCCTCACACCACAAGCTGGGGATGGACCGCCATCACCTCTCCCCTTCCCATCCGGGCCTGGGATGCAGACAAGCTTAGCATTGGCGGCCACGGCTGGGGACGGCAGCGCCTTCAAGGAGGCAGGGAGCATGCGCGCAAGAGCGAGGAGACGGAGCTCTAAGCCTGGCAATGGCCCACCCGCTCTCTGCCTCTCGCCCCAGGACGAGTACGAGGAGCTGGACATCATCCACAAAGAGGAGCAGCTCCAGCTGGAGGAGCTGAAGAAACGGTACGACGTGCTGGTGGAAGAGTTCTCCCAGATCCAGGCCGAGCGCGAGATCTTGGCCAAGAAGAGGCTAGAGGACGAGCAGGAGATGGTGCGTATGGTGCGGGCCGCCACGCTCATCCAGGCCCTATGGAAGGGCTACCTGGTCCGCTCCATGCTCAAGTCCAAGAAGAAGAAGCGGGGCAAGGGCAAAGGAGAGAAGGAGAAGGGCAAGGGCAAAGGAAAGGGCAAGAAGTAAGTCCTCCCTTCGCGCTTGCCGTAATCTAACCTCTCACTCGAGAGCCGGCCTGGGAAGCCCCTGGGATAGGGAGCCCCGTGTTTTATGACTTTAACACTTTTTCAAAATTAAAAACCATTGTCAAGCACAGCCTACAGATAAACTTCATTTTCCCTGGGGCCCCTGTGTGGTGTGTCCACGCTGCTGATGCTATCTCCATTGTCGGGGGCGGGGAGGGGGCGCGGAGAGGCAGTGGGGAACACCCCGGGCTGCACCCCTCTCTCCTGCCCGCCTCGGTCCCAGACCGGAAGTTGCCATGACTGCGACCAACGCATCACCGGCCAGGACAGCTGGGTGTGGGTCACAGCCGCCGCCAAAGGCAGGCGGGGTGAGCAGAGACTTCTTAGAGGGACAGGGAGGGTTTTGGGTTGCCCTCAGTCCCTGCTCTGGGAATTACTTTTTTTTACAACTTTGCCCCCATTTAAAACTGAAAGCGCAGGGTCAAAACCCAGCAACCTCACACTGGCCTTATTTGGTATCCAGGAGGGTCGAACAATGTATTTTTTAATTCACTTCTGGCATAAAAAAAAAAAAGAACCCAGGCATTTCTATTGCTTAGAAATGCCTTTTCTGGAAACAAAACAAAACAAAACAAAACCTCAGCATCCAGATTGCTTGGGCCTCCATGTCTTCAAAAGATGGGCAGCAGCACCCCCTATAGATGCCCACTGATGGCAGAGACAGGTTGCCCCAGTCCCCACCACTCCCAAATGTCTTCCAGTCCTCACTGCCTCAGGGTCAGTTGCCTCTTTTCATCATATTTGGGCAGTTGCTTCCTTTTTCTTTTAGTACAGTTTGGAGGAAAGAGGTACCTGTGGTCAATGTCTGTTAAAACATAGGGGGAGGGGATGAAGGCAAATTAGAGTTTCAAGTAAAACTGAGGAGAGGAGGGTACTGATTCTGTTAGAGTTCTAGGAAATTTAAACATCCACGTTTAAAATGCTGTGTGCTGGGAGCACAGCTTGCTGGCTTCCCTCATGTCCCACCCAACTTGCGTAGGCATCTGCACATAAGCCCCTGGTCCTGGTCACCATTGGCTCCTCCCACAGTTCCCCAGGAGTGTTTGCGCATCTTTTTCCCCCAGTGTAGAGGTATAGAACCCAAGATGGGTCCTCCAGCTGGCCTGTCTGGAATATCTGTGCTTCCTGTAGGTGCATCATGGGAAAATAGGGACAAGGAGAGGCCCGAAGCCTGGCCTCCACCCATCCCACTGGGATGCTGCGATTCTGGGTTCAACTCCATCAGGGCAAAGGTTTTGCTGTTCTTCCTAAGGGGCCTGACCCAGGACAGTGCAGAGCAGGGAAAGGTGAGCCCTGACCAGTTAGGGCTCCATCCTGAATGCTCTCCAGATGCCATGTGTAATTTTGTATTCTTACTGGACTCCTCAATTTGGCAAAGTCCAATAATTGTGGATTTTGCTTTTAAGAGCTTTGGTACAGCCTGGCATTTTGCATGATGTACTCTGTATATAATAAGCAGGGTGACAATATACAGCCTTGTCATACTCTTTCCCCAATTTTGAACCAGTCAATTGTTCCATGTCCAGTCTTAGCTATTGCTTCTTGACCTGCATTTTAAAGGTAGGAAATATACATCAGATATACATTTATATATCTGATTTCAAAACAACTGTAGCCCATATTCTGAACTCAGGAAGAACCAGACAACCCACCAATTAGTGGCATTAGCTAGAAGCCCATGATGGGAGGAGGATCAGTTGCCCCACTGCTACAGTCATGATTATGACATTATTAATTTTGATACTTAATTCAGGCCTAACACTGGTCTTTACCTTATGGGGAAAAAAGAAATTAACGAAACTCATGGCTTCGATGAGCTACTGGTATATTTAATACATGAAAATAAATACATGACTACTAAAATTTTTAAATGTCCACTCACATACCACCCAGATCCTCGTGTTCCCCACTGGTTCACACATGGTGCCTGGGAAAATTCCTGAGGCCTCCAGACTCAGCTGGAAACTTATCCTGAGCAGGAGCTTGGCTTGAAGGGAGGGAGGAAGAGCCCTCCAGGTTGGCAATCACACTATTTATTCGCACTTGGCGGTGAGACACGTTGTGGGTGTGATGGAGGAGGTGGGGGGCCCCTCTGGGGGACACCCCCTGGGTTGGCACTGATATGCCATATGGTCATGACAGGACTGGGCACGAGTATGTCAAGGGCTGACCCTCCAATCCATATCAGTGGGGAAAGCAGGGAGCAACCAGAGGTGGTCAGAGGGGGGCACTGCCCACCACTGCTTTGTCTGTCCCCAGGAGGGCTCCACCAAAGCCTTGTGGTCCCCTCGGAGGCCTGCCCAGCAGTGCCATTCTCTGAAACTCTGCCCCTCGCTGTGACCCCATGGGCACACCTGCAGAAAGGACCAAGAAACTCATTTCCAAGGGGGCTTTGTTTTCTGGGTAGCCCTACCTTGTCGGGGGGTAGTTGGCACTGAAACACTGACTGAACAAGCCCTGGGAGTCACCAGGGGGCTCCGGAAGGTCACCTCTGATGGGGTAGGCCTGGGATCTCGGGGCCCATTTGTGCAGGGGCTACTGGCGGGGGGGTGACCTGTGCTGGGGACATCAAGGTGGTGAGGGAGTGGGAACGCTCCCGCCTCAGAGGGCGTGGAGTGTCTAACCCATCCACGGACAGCCTCCGGGAGCTGGCCGCTACCCTGTGCTCTGTCTTTGAGAGGTCAGCTGGGTGAATGGCCCGCACTGGAGTCTCCCTGGGGCGGGGAGAATGGCTGCCCCTAGGGGTAGCTGGGGGTGTCCAGAAGAGGGTGTGGAGCTTTGCAGCATCACCTCTTGCCATCCACTTGGCCTCCCAGCTGGCGCCCTCCTGTCGGGAGCCAAAGAGAGACTCATCGCAGTAAGAAGGAGTGTGGCTGATCAGTCTGGGAAAGGAAGAGAAAACAATGGGCTGGGGAAATAAGCCTTGTAACTTTTCTCACCCCCACCCCCACCCCCAGCCAGGCCCCTGCAGCAGCAGATGATTGCCTGCAGATCCCAGAAGTACCCACAGGGAAGCCCCAGCCTTCCTGGACCACTATTCCCAACTCTTACTATTTTCTCCCTGCAGAGCATCCAGTACCCCTGCATCCTCCCCACCCCATCCTGGGCATGTGCCCAATTGGCCTAGGCCAGGTCAATTTGCATACCCCATCCTCCTGACCACACTGATTTGCTCAGGACTAACCACATGACCCATTCTGCCCAATGGGAGCTTCCCTTAGAATCTTTGCGGTAACTACTAGGAGAGAAATGTCTTTCTTCCACTGAGTGCTGAAGAACAGGCAGGAAGGATATAAGGGCAAAAGAGCTGGTGGCCATCTCACCTGGAATGTGTGTGGGAAAGAGTCCCAACAACATTTTGAGCCCCTGTTATATGTGCCCCAAATGCCCTTTGTCTGCTGAGGCCCGTTTAGCTTGTTTGCAAGCCCAATTCTTATGTTATTTGCAACTAACATTAATATAACCTTAGTCTTCAGAGTCTTCACTTTTTCTTGTAACTCACCACTTCACCCTTTTCCTAGTGGCCCTGTCAGCCGAACCCTCTGCAGTCAGGTGGCCCTTCTAACTGTATCTGAAAGTGCACAGCCAAGCACCTGGATGTAGGGTGCTGTGACCTGGCCACACCACCAGAGTAGCTTTTAAAATTTTTGAATATTTACTCAGGGTTTTTCATGTATAGACCCAGGACTCAGCTTGTCACTTGTGTTCTCTCATTATTTCTCACAAAACCCACAGTATGGCAATCCAACAATCCCATTTTATAGACAAGAAAACAGAGGCACAGGGAGGATGACAAGGAAGGTACAGATAAGATTCAAATCCAGCCCCCCACTCAAGGGCCCAAGCTCTTGATCACTAAGCCAGACTTAAATGCCTTCAAGGCCTTTCGCCTTTAACTAGATTCATTCAGCATTTTTTTTTATTACTATCACAAATATTCATGGCATATCTATGAGGTGTGAGGTCCATGACTTTCAGCCAGAACTGAAAGTGCTCCCCATTCTCAAACTTCAAGTCTTTGAAAAGTCAACAGTTTGGCCACTTGATTTAGCTGTTCAAACCCAGATGTGGTTGATACCTATGTCTGTCTGGTACCAAAGTTTCTGCTTAGTAGCATCTCTAACTCTTATGCACCTTCTAACTTGACACCCTCTACCTGTCAGCATCCAGCACACAGTTCCAACCTCCAGGAGAGCATGAGGTTGACTGCTGCCTTCCTGTCACAGACTTCTCTTAATGCAGCTTACAGTGAACTCAGCGCTTTCAGCCACGTTGTAGATGTCAGTGCGGCTAATGTCAACCTGAGCTTGCCCTGTGCTCCATGGGAACTGTCAAGTAGACGTGACAATAATGGGGCCTTGCTTTTATCTCTGTTCAATTTTATCTCCTTAAATAGGCACTATTTCCACTCTCAATTAGTGATGTGCCTTTTGGCTCAGAATAGATCCCAAATAGGACTGGCTAGTTATTAAGGACTGAATTGCTTCCTCCCAAGATTTGTGTTGAATTAAATTAAGGTTAAATGAGGCCATGGGCATCCCTGGTGACTCAGTGGTAAATAATCTGCCTGCAGTGCAGGAGACCTGGGTTTGATCTCTGGGTCAGGAAGATCCCCTGGAGGAGGGAATAGCAACCCACTCCAGTCCTCTTGCCTGGAGAATTCCATGGACAGAGGAACCTGGCAGGCTACAGTCCATGGGGTCACAAAGAGCTGGACACGACTGAACAACTAACAAGCCCTGTGCTCCATGGGAACTGTCAAGTAGACGTGACAATAATGGGGCCTTGCTTTTATCTCTGTTCAATTTTATCTCCTTAAATAGGCACTATTTCCACTCTCAATTAGTGATGTGCCTTTTGGCTCAGAATAGATCCCAAATAGGACTGGCTAGTTATTAAGGACTGAATTGCTTCCTCCCAAGATTTGTGTTGAATTAAATTAAGGTTAAATGAGGCCATGGGCATCCCTGGTGACTCAGTGGTAAATAATCTGCCTGCAGTGCAGGAGACCTGGGTTTGATCTCTGGGTCAGGAAGATCCCCTGGAGGAGGGAATAGCAACCCACTCCAGTCCTCTTGCCTGGAGAATTCCATGGACAGAGGAACCTGGCAGGCTACAGTCCATGGGGTCACAAAGAGCTGGACACGACTGAACAACTAACACACACAAATGAGGCCACAAAGGTGAGGCTCTAATCCAATAGGATTTGTGTCCTTATAAGAAGAGAAAGAGGCACCAAGAGTGTACACACTCAGAGAAAAGTGTGAGGACCCAGGGAATAGCTGGCCATCTGCAACCCATGGATAGGCTTCAGGAGAAACCAATGCTGCTGGCACCTTGACCTTGGACTTTAAGCCTCCATAACTGTGAAAAATCAAATTTATGCTCTTTAAGTCTATAGTATTTTGTTATATATGACAAACCTGATTGACTAATATACTAGTCTTCCATATCTCTGTTTAAGACACCGATGACAATAAGATAGATTCCTGTGGCCTCCCTCCAGGTTGAAATTCATTGAAATAATCTAAATAATCCCTACAAAAATAACCACTGGCATTAGATTCCATTTTTCTAACTTGTTGGTGAAAATGCAGCAAGAATCATCTTCAAAATGACTTGCTTCAGTTTGGAATCACCATATCTATGTCATTTGATGGATCAACCACACTCACAATGTTATGCAAATTGCTTTGTGATTTTGGATAAATCAAGGGCTTCCCTGGTGGCTCGGAAGGTAAAGAATCCTCCTGCAGTCAGCAGAGCCAGGTTCAATCCCTGGGTTGGAAAGACTCCCTGGAGAAGGAAATGGCAACCCATTCCACTATTCTTGCCTGGAGAATTCCACGGACAGAGGAGCCTGGCAGGCTACAGTATATGGGGTAGCAAAGAGTTGGACACAACTGAGCGACTAACACTCTCTCTCTCTGTTGGACAAACCACCTCACCCCCTGGGCCTCAGAAGTCCAGTCTAATGCCATTACCATTTATTTATTCCTGAGTGTCGGGTAACTGTGCCAACCACTGTACATGTTTCACCCCCTTAAGTCTTCTCAATGATCCCACTGGGTCCCACCTTCCACTGTGAGGAAACGGGCTCAGAGAGGTCAAATTGCTTGCCCAAGGTCACACAGCAGATGAATGGCAGGGACTCTCCCTATCCTATTACCTGCATTTGTTCTTCTTCCTCGGTGTGAGGGTTGGGGCGCTGCCACTGGAGGAGGTGGACTCACAGCTCCCATTGGCCCCCAAGGCCTGAGACACCCCTGTCCCCACTCCTCTGGTTCTGTTGGCCTTCATCCACGGTGGGTCAAAGTCTGGTGGTGCGGGCCGGGTGCCTGCAGGGCTGCCAAACAAAGTCTCATCTACGTACGATGGCCTAACCTTGACCCGGTAGCCACTCCGGCCACGGTGCTGAATGTGGAGGGTCTGCATCCCGCTGATGGCCATCTCCACCGGGGTTTGCATGCTCTCCGTAGTCCTGAGTGACAGCAGGGGTGCTCTGCTTGCCAGGCCCTACATCCAGGGCTCGCTGTGAAAAGGGGTCAGGGTAGCAACCATCTGTCATCAGAAAAGACTGGCAATCACTTATGGGCCCGTCCCCAGGGCAAAAAGGTCACATTCTCCCTCAACCAGTCTTCCTCAAAGGGGAGCTGCCAATCCCAGGGAACATTTCAGAAATTTGACATTTTTTGAGTTGTTGTAATGAAGGGGTAGGCGTCCCTGGTGGCTCAGATGGTAAAGAATCCACCTGCAATGTGGGAGACCTGGGTTTGATCCCTGGGTTGGGAAGATCCCCTGGAGAAGGACATGGCAACCCACTCCAGTATTCTTGCCTGGAGAATCCCCATGGACAGAGGAGCCTGGCAGGCTACATCCATGGATTCGAAGAGTTAGGCACGATTGAGTGAGCACACAGAAACGATGGGACAGGGGTGCTACAGATGAATATTTAATGAGTAAATACGCATTCCTAACATACTGGTGTGTGCTCAGTCAATATTTATAGAACACTAGGGGATGAACAAGAGATTTGGGCCTGTGCCTATTCTGGCACCACACAGAAAATCAACTATGCTGGTGGGGGATGGGGAAACAGGGCAGGTTTCTATATCTTGTACATATTTATCGGGCAGAAATAATAACCAGCATTGATCGATCCCAAGCCTACCTCCTGCAAAGAGCTTTACAAGCATTGTCCCATTTCATCCTCTCAACACTCCTGTGAGGTAGCTTCCATTATGTTCATTCTACAGATGACAAAACTGAGGCTTCAAAAGGTGAAGTTACAAGTGTCAGTCACACCTATAAAGCTAAAACAGTGGAAATTGAATTTGAACCTGATTAAGGGTCTAAAGCTCCTGCACTTAACCATTCCACTACTAGGGGATCACACCCAGTCCTCCAGCTGCCCCACATTCACCGATCCCCAAGTCCACGTCCCGTGGATGTCCAATGCCCGCATTATCGAGTTATTTTCCTACCTGAGCATCTTGGTTCGCTGACGTCGGTCGTTACCTTCAGCGTTCCCTGCTCCCAGGCCTGGACTTCTTTGCGGGGCGCTCGGGCACCGGAGGCGCGCGCAAGACATCCGATTCGGCAGCTCTGAATCTCGGGCGCCTGCGACTCCGGGAAGTTCCAAGGCCGCCCCCAGCCCCAGCCCCAGCCCCGGGCACCGCGCGGAACGACTCAGAGATGGCAGCCGGGCCCTAGCGACGTGTGTTCCGCGCGCGCACACGCGCGTCAAACAGCAACCCGTGAGTGACAGGATGGGGCGGGGCGGCCGGAACCATTCACTTCTCGGGGGTGAGTTAAGGCCCCCGATCCCGGACGCCCCCACCGGAGTTCCCCAAAGCTTCGGAAGGGGTACCTTCCGCGCCAGCGAGAGGAGTGTGTGCGTGCATGTGGATCAAGCCTCCGGAGGCAGCGGAAGAAGCAGGACGCAGCCGGGGCCGCGGGGAGGCGTCCCCGTGCCTCCACCGCGCTGTTGGTATGTCCCTACGGGCTCCGCCCCCTCCCATTTCCCGGCGCCGGGGCCCGCATGGCTGCCGGCACGCGCCCGGCGGCCGCACCGCGGTCCAGAGCTACCATGGCCCAGTGGAAGAAGAAGAAGGGGCTCCGGAAGCGCCGGGGTGCGGCGTCCCAGTCCCGCAGCAGCGACTCGGAGGACGGCGAGTTTGAGATCCAGGCAGAAGATGACGCCCGGGCCCAGAAGGTAGGGAGCGCAGGGCTGGGATACACGTCGGAACCCGAGCGCCGGCTCCGCGCTGTGCCCGGCAGTTCCCCCAACTGGGGAACGGGCACGGCTGAGGATGGGGAGAGATCGGCTGGCCCGGTGGTCAGGGCAGGACCTCCGGCCTGAATACGTGTCCCAAGACCCTCCACACCTGGGGTCTAGGCTCCCGAAGCCTCTGTGTTGGGTTAGCTGGGGGCCTGCGGGCCTTCCTGGCTGACGCTTGGTCTAGCGCTTCTCATTGGCTTCTTGCTGGCCATCGGGGGCGGATCCTGGTTTCCATTCGTCCAATGAAAAGTGCGGGTGCTGAACATTGGACTTTTGAGAGTTTGGGGGTTCTTCGGAGGACAAATTAGGAGAAGGCTTCACCTCGTGGCTTTGAGGCAGCGACGCCCCCAAACCTCTGGGAAACTAATAAGTTAAACTCGCTTCTGTTGATCACTTACGGTGTGCAGGCTCCGTGCTAAAAGCCTTTATAAGCCTTATCATTTAATCCTCACATCAATCCTGCGAGCTAAGTGCTTATCCTAATTTTTCCAGAGAAGGAAACAGAAGCCTGGAGGGGTGAAGGAACTTGACCAAACCCTCACAGCTTGTGAGTGGGAGAGCCAAGATTCAAATCCAGGACTGTATGGTTCCAGACCCTGTGCTATTTCCACTACTGAGTGCTAAGTGTATACAAATAGGGCGGGCGAGGGGAGGCAGGTGTGAGCCCCAGTGGAGCAAAAGAGCTGTAGCCTGTTGTTTCTCACAACCTTGTGCTTAGCGGATGTCTGGCACAGAGAAAGACTCTGGGTATAATAGATATGAGGACATTTATATGAAGAGAGCCCTCTTTGCTCCTCAGAAGTAGGGACCAGATGGGGACCTTATTCCATCTCAACCGAGCCTCACACAGTAGGTTCTCTGTAACTAGGGACCAAGGCACAGCCATGTGTTCAACACCTTGCACTGGCTGTGGAGGAGTACACACGGGAGAGACTGCCTAATCTCTCTGTGTGTCCTCAGCTTCTGCACATGCAGAAAGCAGTTGAGTCTGTGTGCCTCAGACACTGTGGGAAGGAGGAACGACAGTGTTCAGACATTCTGCTCTTCAGTAAATATTGCTGGGACACCTGTGTGTGAAAACGCACTTTGTTATCATGTGTTTAGAGCAAGGGTAGGTTGGCAAACTTTCCCTGGAAAGGACCAAATGGTAAATAGTTTAGGCTTTGCAGGGTCATATAAGGTCATACAACTGTCTTCTTTGATTTTGCTACAATCTTTTAAGATTTAAAAACCATTCTTATCTCAGGGACTGTACCAGACACGTGCAGCTCTGACCTAGAGGGTTGTGTTGGACCACAGAGGAGCACATAGGAAGGAATATAGACTCTGAAGCCAGGGTTCATATCCCTTACTGGCTGTGTGACTTTGCCAGGTCACTTCAGCTCTCTCTGTGTCAGTTTCCTTCTCTGTAAAAGAGACTAAATAATATTAGCTGCTTGACAGTGTTGTTGTGAGGAGTGAATTAATTTATATGAACGCTCAGCACAGCACCTGGCTTATAGGAAGTGCCATATAAGTTTTAGCCATTATTATGAATTAGTATTTTTATAAATGTTATTTCTGAGAGGAAGAAGACAGTGCTGAAGTCCAAGAAGGCTCCGCAGAGGAGGTGTCTGGGTATGATTTAATTGTGTTAGAACAAGTGGGTGGCAGAGAGAGGAAGCCAGGAATGAGAGAGACCAGATCTGGGGAGGGGTGATGGATCAGAAAGGGGCTGAGGGAGACGGGTGCAGGACAGACTGGCAAAGTCTGGTACCTCATTCATAATAGATGTTTCAATTGGCTTCCCAAAGTTTTGAGGGCTCTGAATAACTGGTCTGGATGATAATGATAATGGTGCCACCATCTGGGCACTGTCCTAAGATTTACACATACCCATTTGGTCTTCCCAACACTCTATAAGGCATATGCTCTTTTCTTCCCCATTTTTGTGATTGGGGAACACAGGCTCTGGGCAAGGAAGTCCCTGGCCTGAGGTCTCACAGCTGCAAGTGACAGAGTTGAGACTGAAACACAGGCAGTCTGTCTGCAGAGCCTACTCTCAGACCTGCTACCCTGTCTTCGACCAGTCAAAGGGGAGCCCTTTAGCAGAGAAGTCACGTGATCTCACAGGCGCATCAACACCTTGAATGAGGGCAAGTTGGAGGAGCCTGGCAGCAGGACAGCCTCCTTCCCTGCCCCCAGTGGTCTGACTGTGCCTGGAGTGAGGCTGCCTCTCTGTTGCTCCCTCCCAGCTGGGACCTGGTAGACCCCTACCCACTTTCCCCACCTCGGAATGCACCTCGGATGTGGAGCCAGACACGCGGGAGATGGTGCGAGCTCAGAACAAGAAGAAGAAGAAATCAGGAGGCTTCCAGTCCATGGGTAGGTGAGCCAGGCATCTGGGAACTTGGGTGGGGGAAGCCACAGGGGGTCATCATGGCCTCCATGATCTGTTCCAGACTCTGCACTGTGGTAGGCTTGGGTGGATAGAGGCAGCAGATAATCTCCAAGCCAGTCACGGCCTTCTTCTGCGGCAGCGGGCCTGATAGAATGAGAGAACAGTTAGGGCAAGACTTTGGGTGATGTTGTTGCAGGAACAGGCAAAGATATCTGGGGGTTGAATGGTAATTAGACATGTGTACAAGCCAAAAAACACTGTAGGCTAAGTTAAAGTAAATGCTATATTGGAATATATTTGCAACTGTGGGACAAAGAGCTAATAACCTTAATATATAAAGAGCTTTTATAAAGCAATAAGAAAAAGGCAGTCACCCAGATAGAGAACTGGGCAAAGAAACAAGTCATCTCCTTCTGTCTCTAAATACTTCCCACCTGCCTCCAAGAGATGCAGGACCTCCTCCGCCTAAAACAAACCCAGTTCCTCAGTGTCATCCCAGGCCCCGTCAGTGTTCAGACCCCCATTGTCTCACGGCATTATGTATGTACATATATATGTATTAGTTGCTTATCATATCTGACTTTTCGTGATCCCATGGACTGTAGCCCACCAGGCTCCTCTGTCCAGGTGAGAATCTCCAGGTGAGAGAAGATCCAGGGGATCTTCCAGACTTAGGGATTAAACCCAGATCTCCTTCATTGCAGGCAGATTCTTTACTGTCTGAGCCACCGGGGAAGCCCACGGCTTTGAGTGTTCATGTCAGAATCCAAATGCAGCTCATACCCCACAGTCAGTAAACTTGTCTTCTCAGTCTCTCTTAGTCCATCAGCTTTGTTCTGCTGCTTTTTTTCCTGCTGTCTGTTTGTTTTTGAGACAGGCATTTGTCCCGTGTAGTTTTCAGCCGTGTGTCATAGTCCCCCGGCCATTCCTGTGTCTTTCCCAGGCCTGAGCTACCCAGTCTTCAAAGGCATCATGAAGAAGGGCTACAAGGTGCCGACACCCATCCAGAGGAAGGTACGGGGCAGGGACGCTGTTTCGGGTCAGAAGGAGGGGATGCCAGCCTGACCCGTCCATCTGGCCTCTTGACATTCCAGCTATCACACCTGTTGTCACCTCTTACTCTGGCTGAAGCCCCACGAGCTTGCCCATTCACAAGCGGAGAAAAGTCAGGCCCAGCAGGGCAGATGTTCGACTCGGGGCCTCTTTGCCACTTATGCTGCTCCCTGCTCAGCCCCTGCCCCGACAGCTCACAGATACCCCATCATCACCCACTGTCATCTCATGATAGTTATCCTCAGACATTTAGCCGAGAGGGAGACAGCGTTTCTCTAGGGTCCTGAGGAGGACCAGACGGGGAGGTAGAGCCTGGCTTGACCGGAAGAGAGGTGTCCCAAAGGTCGAAAGGGTTGTGGGTAACAGGCCACTCATCCCTGGACCTGTGCACACAGGCTTTAACAAGAGTGGGAGCAGGACTGGGAGACAGGCCCCGCCCCTTCCGCTGAGATGCCCCAGTTCTCCACTGGGACTTGAGCTCTGGATCACGTGATCTGTGGGTGCAGGAACTGATCCCTCCCCTGCCCCGCTCATTCCCCTGTAGACCATCCCGATGATCCTAGACGGCAAGGACGTGGTGGCCATGGCCCGGACGGGCAGCGGCAAGACCGCCTGCTTCCTCATCCCCATGTTCGAGCGGCTCAAGACCCACAGCGCCCAGACTGGGGCCCGCGCCCTCATCCTCTCGCCCACCCGAGAGCTGGCCCTGCAGACCATGAAGTTCACCAAGGAGGTGTGTCCGGGCGGGGGACAGGGTGGCTCGACGGAGCTGGACCAGTAGGCGAGGCCTCGGTGGGCGGGGTCAGCTCCCATCCTTATGCTCAGTTGTATCCGACTCTTCTCGACCCCACCATGGACTATAACCCGCCAGGCTCCTCTGTCCATGGAATGTCCCAGGCAAAAATACTGGAACAGATAGCCATCTCCTTCTCCAGGGTATCTCCCCCGATCAGGGATCAAACCCTCGTCTCCTGCACTGGCAGGGGATTCTTTACCACCAAGCCACCAGGAAGCCTCAGCTCCCATCACCAGCTCTGTCTCTCTCTCTCTCTGTCTCTCTGCAGCTTGGCAAGTTCACTGGCCTCAAGACTGCCCTGATCCTGGGTGGGGACAAGTAAGAGCCCCCTCGCTGCCCTGCATGGTGGCCCCTAAAGCAAGCCTGCCTGGGTCTCCCCATCAGATGGACAGAGCCTGTGCTGCTTGATAATAACAGCAACGTCTCCACATGTTCCTGAAATACCAGCATGGGGAAACATACAGTAAAATACCAAAAGAAATTTCCCACACAACTCAGATGCAGGTTCTGGTGTTCCTAAAGGAGAACTGGAAGCACCAGGGTCACCCAAACGGGTTGCTTGGTTGTATATGTTTTAATATGCTTGATTGGGGGCTGTTTCAGGTGGAATGCACACAAGGTTTTGGTAGCTCAAATTTACAAAACACTATATTTTTCCTGATGTGATTATACCGTTCTTTTGAGATAACAGGCACCACATCTGTTTTACAGATGAGCCAGCTGAGGACGTGATAGGCCCAGAGAGCCACACGGTGGTCTGGAAGTAGAGCTAAGATTAGAGTCTTTGCCCCGTCCCACATTTTCTCCCTCAAAGGGCAGCCCCTTGTTTGTTCTCAGGATGTCAGTGTCACCAGTCACTCCTGATTCTCACTGAGAGAATTCGCTTTTCAGTGCTCTTTTGCCTACATTATAATTTATTATCTCTATTGCTGCGGTTGTCAGAAATACCTCCATAAGCTGGACCTGGCCCAGAATTCTGCCTCCAGGCTCCTACAGGTGTTCCGAGGTGTTTTCAGAGGAGAACTAAAGTTAAGGATGTATGCTTAAACAGTTTGAGAACAAAGACATAGAGATCCAGGAAACTGCTTCCAGGTGGAGCTGGGAGTTCCAGGGTTAGTTGCTAGGTGGTGCTGTGGGTCAGAGGCAGGCATGTGAACTGGGTGAATGAGATGGATTCTGTGGTTGAGTCCTTCTCATTGGAGAACTTTGTTGTTATCCGTCCTTTTGTATCCGTCCTTTTGTATGTTTGAACTTGTCCCGGCAGTGGTTTTGGCTAGCATCTCAGCAATAGCTTTCCCCCAGTTCCAAGCCTGGGATCAAGGTGTGGGACTCATCTAGGCATTTGGAGATAGGAAGGGAGAGAGAAAAAGAAATCTATTCAATCAAGCTGACAGACACCCCCTCTTCTTCCTAGGATGGAAGACCAATTTGCAGCCTTGCACGAAAATCCCGACATGTGAGTTTGTGGGTTGGGGATGAGGCTCTGGGTCCCCTTCCTTGACGGCCAGGGCTTGGGGAGTGAGAGGAGGGCTATGCTGGTGACCCTGGCCCCGGGTGACCTGGCCAGCACAACTGCTTCCAGAATCATTGCTACCCCTGGGCGATTGGTGCATGTGGCTGTGGAGATGAACCTGAAGCTGCAGAGTGTGGAGTACGTGGTATTCGATGAGGCTGACAGGTAAGGCTGCAGAAGCATTTCCGGGTACTGGTGTCAGGGTTGGCCAGGAGGGAGGGCTCGGCCAGGAGGGAGGGCTCTGCCAGGAGAGAAGGCTCTGCCAGGAGAGACCTACGCAGCCCAGACTGAAGCAGTGTTTCTCCAAAGTGGGCCACAGACTGCAGGTCATGTGAGAGCTGATGGGGCTTCCTGAACCAACAGTTCTTTTGTATTAGGAATATTGAAAAGAATAGTAAAACAACAAACACATGATTTCAAAGAGATAAAAAGTAGCACAAGGCTGAGTACAGACTAGAGCCAGACAGGGATGGGAGCTGATCCCAGCTCCTGAACTTGGGCGAATCCCTGAGGGTCCGTGGGCCTTGGTGGCCTGCCTCAGCTGCAAAGGGGATAAAATAGCACGCACAGGGGAAGTTTTATCCATATAGAACCGTGCCTGACCCCGAGCGAGGGCAGGTATCGTTTATTTGAACAGGGACCTCCCTGGTGGTCCAGTGGTTAAGACTCTGCACTCCTAATTCAGGGAGCATGGGTTTGGTCCCTGGTCAGGGAACCGAGATCCTGGATGCTGTACAGCACAGCCAAAACAAAGCATAACTGAGACCAGGCCCAGCGCACCAAGGTCATGACTGCTTAGGATAAGGTTGTCAAACAGAGCAAAAGTGACCTGAGTTACAGAAGCATCTGTCCAGGTGACAGCGATGAGGGCAGGTGACAGGTTTGGAACACACTGGAATGGAAGCCCCTCTCCTGACCGTGCCCTGCCCTCTGCCCTCTGCCCTCTGCCCTCTGCCCTCCCAGGCTGTTTGAAATGGGCTTCGCAGAGCAGCTCCAGGAAATCATCGGCCGCCTGCCCGGGGGCCACCAGACTGTCCTGTTCTCTGCCACACTGCCCAAGCTGCTGGTGGAGTTCGCCCGAGCTGGTGAGGGGCTGCAGGAGTGGGGCTGGGGGCTAGGAAACTCATCAGTACCTGGCGGGTGGTGGGGGTGGGCAGTCTTGACTCTCAGCAACTCCCTGCCTATCCTTTATTGCCCACCTCAGGCCTGACGGAGCCCGTGCTCATCCGGTTAGACGTGGACTCTAAACTCAACGAGCAGCTCAAGGTGAGGCTCCGCCCATGCCCCTCCCCCGGCCGCGGAGTGAGGAACCCACCCACACCCACCCCAACCCCGACCCCGCGAACCAACCCAAGTAACCTCTCTCCACAGACCTCCTTCTTCCTGGTGCGGGAGGATGCCAAGGCCGCGGTGCTGCTCCACCTGCTGCGCAACGTGGTGCGGCCCCAGGACCAGACGGTCGTGTTTGTGGCCACCAAGCACCACGCGGAGTATCTCAGCGAGGTGAGCAGGAACACGCCCATCCCCTCCTTCCTGTCCTGGGGACCAACACCTACTCCAGCGCCAGCTCGGAGCTGCAGTTCCAGTTTTGGCCACCAGAGGGCAGTACCAGAGCGGCACTTGGGCATGGCCAGAGCTCTGCATTTTTTTTTTTTATTCTTTGAAGATGTTATGAAAAATTTCTGAAGAAGGAAAAGGCAACCCACTCCAATATTCTTGCCTGGAGAATTCCATGGACTGAAGAGCCTGGTGGGCTACAGTCCATGGGGTTTCAGAGTCAGACACGACTGAAGTGACTGAACACACACACAGACACACGCAGACACAAACACAGAAACACAGACACACACATGAAGAATTTCAGACACGTACCGAAGTCAGAAAGTAGCATAAGAAACTCTCAGATACTCGGTTATCAACTCACACCCAGTCTTGACTCATCCCTAATATTCGTCGCTCCATCCAGGGTATTTTGAAGTGTATCTCAGCTGTTGCATCATTTTTCTGTAGGTTTTTAGTATCCCCTGTGTTTCTTTTTTAAATTGAGAAATAACCTGCATGCTGTAAGCTGTATAAAGTGCCCTAATCTTACGTGAGCAGCTTGATGAACTTTTCTGCACGGTATACCTGTCACCCTCCTGGGGAGGGAGTCCTCTAGTCCCCAAGGCTGCCCGGGTCCGAGTCATTCATTGCAGCCACCTCGGGTCAGCCACACCTGGGGTCCGTTATCTGAGGACGCAGTTCACTGGGCTTCACTCACATGACGCACGTTTAACGGTGCTTCCTCTGCATGGCTGCTGGAGTCACTGATGAATGAAACCCAAACCATCGTTTTTAAAGAGCAGTTTCCACTTTGACAGTGCCTCCGGTGTTGTGGGCCCTGTTCTCAGCACTCCTTTAATCTCAGCTCATTTAATCCTCCTAACAAAATTACAGAGAGGAAACGTAGTCTCCCCATTCTACAGAAGAAAGTGAAGGCGCAGAGAGGTTAGGAAAGTTGGGCAAAGTCATACGGCCTGTTAGTGACTCAGGAGGAGACTTGTGTGTCTTACAGTAGCACTTGCTGCCTCCCTGAGGGAGACCCCTCTGCACATGTCATTTTTTTTGACACTCAAACCACCTTGCAGAGGTGAGAGGTGATACGAGTCCCATTTATACTGATGAAGATACCAAACCGAGGTCACCTAGCTGAACTGGGGTTCCAACTGAGGGCACCCGACTCCAGAGCCACTGTGTCTAACCCCTTTCCCTGTCTCCAATCTTCACTCCGAGCAGCTGCTGGCGACCCAGGGGGTGAGCTGTGCCCACATCTACAGCGCCCTGGACCAGACGGCCCGCAAGATTAATCTGGCCAGGTTCACGCACGGCAAGTGCTCGGCCCTCATCGTGACTGACCTGGCCGCCCGGGGCCTGGACATCCCACTGCTGGACAACGTCATAAACTACAGCTTCCCCGCCAAGGGCAAGCTCTTCCTGCACCGCGTGGGTAAGGAGCCCACGGCTGGACCGGACCCCAGCGGGGCCGCCAAGTCCCAGCAAAGACTGAGGGCGCAGGACTTGACTACTGGTGGGCAACCAAGGCCCAAGGAGGGGACTGATAAATCAGATTCTCTGGGGAGCAGATCTGTCAGGCAGCCTCAGACCTTAAGGAGTGATGCTCCCGAGTTTTCTGGGCTCCCCAGTCCTCTGTGTCTCTTTGCCTTCAGGGTCCTTGATGATGCAACCCCTCTTCCCTAAAGTCTTCTCCCTAAAACTCCTGGGGACCTTTGTAACCTTTGCACAGCTGCCTGACCCATCTGCCTCCTGCTCCATCAACTGCGGACAGGGTCTCCTGACTCCCTACTTTACCCAGGCAGCCTGTCAGGCCTGGCCAGCCCACCCAGGCCAACTCATTCCAACATGTTGAAGGAAAATTTGAAAGTGGAGCAGGACACCTAGAAGGCAGGACATCCCCCTCCTGGAAGTCCCCCACCCCCACTGGTGATGTGACGGCCACCCGAGCTCATCATGTGAGACGCTGGTCCAGGTGTTCCACTTGCTTTTTGTCTTCACAGCAACCCTGTGCAGTGGGTACCAGCCACACTGGCCCCATTTTACAGATGAGGAAACCGAGGTGGGGAGGTTCAGAACTAGCCAGGTGTCACACAGCTAGCAAAGCGGGGCATCTGGGATTCTTTTTATATTATGGTGAAATATACATAAACATGCAGTGATCATGTTAACCACTTTCAGCTGCAAGTTCAGTGGCATCAAGTACGGTCACCCTGCTGTGTAACCGGCACTCACCTTCTTTATCAAGAGCATCTTTGTCTTAACACACTGAAACCCTGTACCCACTAATCTAATTCCCTCCTCCCCTTCTCCAGCCCCTGGTAACCATCAGCCTACTTGCTTTTTTCTTCTTTTAACTCGTAAATATATGTGTTATATTTATAAATACGAGTAAGTTAAGTAAGTTTGTGTGAGAGAAGCATGTGGTAGGCTGGTTTCTTTCAGTTGTCTTGTGTGTAATTGAACATTGTCGAATGGGTAAACTCTGGCCGCCCATGGTGGGCTGCCCATGGGCGGACCTTTGAGGTGCAAGGGAGCCTCCACCTGGGTCTCCAGCCTCGTTTCCCCGTTGGTGCACACAGTACCCTTGATTCTGTTGCTTTGGGAGGGCTGGCCCCGCACGTCCCTTGAGGCATCTCAGAATCCCCAAAGGGAATTTCTCGCGTGCTACATGACCAGCAGTGTGAATCAGACCACCACAGACAAAATTTTCCAAACATGGTGACATGTGGTTTTTGCAAGATGCAGAAACAAGCCAAAGTCTCATGTTCTCCATGGATTTACTGAACACAAAAATAGAATCACCCTGGATGTTCCTTTTTTAAACAAACAAACTTATTTTTATTTGCTTGCTTATTTGGCGGCGCTGGGTCTTGGTTGTGGCATGTGGGATCGTGAGTTGTGGTACGTGAACTTTGAGCCGTGGTGCGTGGGATCTGGTTCCCTGGCCAGGGATTGAACCCAGGCCCCCTGTGTTGGGAGTGCAGAGTCTTAGCCACTGGACCACCAGGGAAGCCCCCACACTGGCCGTTCTTACCTGTACCCTTCTTACCTCTGTGTACAGCACACGTGCTTGCCATTCATCATCTAAACACCGCTCTGTGATAGGAGTCGGCAAACTTTCTGTAAAGGGCCAGACGGTAAATATTTTAGGCTCTGGTGCCATGTAGTCTGTTACAGATCTCAGCCCTGGTAGCCTGAAAGCAGTCTCAGGCAATATGTAAATGAAGGAACACAGCTGTGTGCTGATAAAACTTTATTTACAGAGTTAGGCTGGGGCTGGATTTGGCCACAGACCGTGGTGTACAGCCCCTTTCCTCAGCTGTGTGGTCCCCTCCCCAGGTGGCCATCAGCTGATTAACTGACCCTCTGTCCTTATGTCTTTTAAGTGATTTCTGGTTTGCTGCTCTTCCAACAGAGGGAATAGGGGTCCCTGCAGTTGAATCTTTGCACCCTGGGTTATTTCTCTGGAAAGAATCACCCATAGTGGGAAGGCTTGAAGACCTCTGATACCGATGAAAAGCAGTGTCTTGTGTCTTTATCTTTGTTTTAAATTTTATTGATTATTTTTGTGGCCGCTTCGGGTCTCAGCTGTGGCTCCCAGGGTCTTCACGGCATCACGTGGTATCTTTTGTTGTGGCTCACAGGCTTTAGTTAGTTACTTTGTGGCATGTGGGATTTTAGTTCCCCACCGGGGATCGCACCCATGTCCTCTGCATCTCAAGATGGATTCTTAACCATTGGACCGCCAGGGAAGTCTGTCCTGCATCTTTTCCTGCTGACCTCCCAGAGCACTGGGTGGGCTCACAACCTCTCAGGCAGGTAGCCCCAGTGACTCTCACTACCCTGCCCCCTTCTTAGCTGGGACACTGCTCATAAGGTGGGGCTGTGGCGTGGCTCCACCCTTAGGGCTGGACACGTGGGACTCGTGCTGGGCTCTTTGCCTTTGTCCCCGTCTGACCACCTTCCCCTGCAGGCCGCGTGGCCCGGGCCGGCCGAAGTGGCACGGCCTACTCCTTGGTGGCCCCCGACGAGGTCCCCTACCTGCTGGACCTGCACCTGTTCCTGGGCCGTGCTCTGACCCTTGCCCGTCCTCCCGAGGAGCCCTCAGGTGAGTAGAGGCCGGAGCAGGACTGGGTCCCCCTGGAGTTCGTGATGCGGGCAGGGGGTGGAGGTGGGCCACGCTGTCCTGCCTTGGGATTTGACCCCAGGGGAAGATGTCTGTATTTGAAGGGCAGGTAAAGAGCCAGATGAGGGCTTCCCTGGTGGCTCAGGCAGTGAAGACTCTGCCTGCAATGCAGGAGACCTGGGTTCCATCCCTGGGTCCAGAAGATTCCCTGGAGAAAGGAATGGCAACCCACTCCAGTAGTCTTGCTTGGAGAATCCCATGGACAGGGGAGCCTGTGGGCTGCAGTCCATGGGGTTGCAAAGGGTCAGACACTACTGAGCGACTAACACTTTACCTTGAAGAGTCAGATAGTAAACATCTTGGGCCCTGCAGGTCACCTGATGCCCAGCAGCTCCTCGTCTGTGCCCTTGTAGTGTGAAATTAGCCACAGACAATACAGACATGAGTAGAGGCAAGTGTGACCCATAAACCTGTATTTATAAAAACAGGCGGAGCCACTCGATAAGTGGTTTCCCTTGTGGGGCTGGTTTCAGTGACTCAGGACCCAGAGCGGGGCTGGGGAGGGGCCGCGGGCAGAGGCGGCCTCTGACCGGGCCTCCTGGCGGCGGCAGGCGTGGAAGGTGGGGATGGCGTACTGGGCCGGGTGCCGCAGGGCGTGGTGGACGACGAGGACTGCGGCCTGTGGACCAGCCTGGAGGCGTCGCTGGAGCTGCGGGGCCTGAGCCGCGTGGCCGACAATGCCCAGCAGCAGTACGTACGCTCACGGCCGGCGCCCTCGCCCGAGTCCATTAAGAGGGCCAAGGAGCTGGACCTCGCCGGGCTGGGCCTGCACCCGCTCTTCAGTGAGTGCCTGTCTCAGGCGGGTGTGGGGTGGAGACGGTGGACCCCGAGAACCTACTGGACCTCACGCCTCTCTCCCTCCTGCCAGGCTCTCGCTTCCAGCAGGAGGAGCTGCAGCGGCTCAGGCTGGTGGACGGCATCAGGAACTACCGCTCCCGGGCGGTGAGCGCCTGACCCCCCAGTGGGCCCCGAGCAGGGAATCCTCTCAGTCCGCAGCTGTAGCTGTGTCAGCATCCCTAGAGCCAAGGTTCTGCTGGTTCCAGAGCCATCCCTGCTGGTGCACAGCACGTTTCCCAGCCTTCCGTACAGATGGGTGGACTGGGGCCCAGAGCGGGCAGTGACACGTCCTGAGCCTGTTGGAGGAGCAGGCTTTCAGTAGCTCTTATCTCCTTACTCCCACCGGGATGCCTCCCGTGTCTTTTGTCCATGGGAGATGCCCACAAAAGCAGGAGAGGCCTGCCAGCTGGCACCAGGAGGAAAGGAGCTGGAGACCCGCATGGTTAAAAGCACTGGTTTGGGTCCAGTGAACTTAGGTTGAAATCCCAGATCTAGTGTGTCCCAGCTGTGTGACCTTAGGCCTGTTACTCGCCTTCTCTGGGCCTCCCTCTGTAATTGTGGAAAGCCAGGAATGAGTGGAAGGGAACTGGGAGGAATACCAGAGAGAGCACACCAAGTGGGGGAGGCTGGAATTGGGGAGGGAGCAGCCAGTGGGTGAAGGCCTGGGGTGTCTCCCCGCTACAGACCATCTTTGAGATCAACGCTCCAGCCGCGACCTGAGCAGCCAGGTGATGCGCGCCAAGCGGGAGAAAGACCGCAAAGCCATCGCCAGCTTCCAGCGGGGACGGCAGGAGCGGCAGGAGGGCCCGGCGGGCCCAGCCCTGAGCCTCCCAGCACTGCAGGAGGAGCAGCCTGAGAAGGAGGAGGTGGCGGGAGAGAGTATAGAGGTGCAGGCCCCACCCTGGGGACTCTGGAGTCTGGCCTGGGGTGGGGGAAAGGAGGGTCAAGTCCCAGCAGCCCGTGGGGCTGACCTCAGGGCTTTGAGCCATTGCTAGGGGTGGAGGCAGTGAGTCCAGTCCCACCTCTGACATTTGGGAAAACCAGTGACCCAGCCCCAGCCTTCCTGTCTACGGGATGGGGTTGTGGTCTCGTCCGCCATCCCTTGCCTGAAGCCCGGGGGCCAGGTGTGTTTTAGGGCTCAGAGTCTTTACGGTGGGTCCCCTGTGGATGACCTCACACTCCCAGCAGGGTCTGGGGTGTCACCGCCGTGAAATACTTCAGTTTCCACAGTGCCCTGCACTGGTCCCCACGCCGAGGGGACAGACACAGCCTCTTGTTGGCTCAGGTTGGCTTTTGCTGCCAAGTGAATTTCAGGAAAGTTCATTTCTGGAATCTGGTAGACGAGGGCACTGCAGCCACGTGACCGCAGTACCGGGTCCTGGGTCCACTGGGCAGGTTGAAGACAGCACGTGGAGCATTCCCACAGGCCCAGGTGGCCGTGTCGTCGTCATCATCATTGCCTCTCTCAGCCTGGGGTCTGGGCAGGTGGGAAGGGGCCGAGTTGGCAGCAGCAGAGGCTTGACTCGGGCAGGGTCAGGCACTAGGCCTTCGTGGCCAGAGGCAAGGCTGGGGAACCAGGGTGTCCCATTCACCTGGTGGGTAAGGCCTTGGGCCTGCTTTTCTAATGCTTGATTTGGGGAGAGGGTCCAATAGGCAAAAAATACACTTGAAGACCCCTGGACTAGTCCATGTCATAAAGAGCAAGACCACCCAGAGAGGGATGGGGTTTGGCTTGGTCATGTGACTGGGGGCCTGAGCTGGGCCTGGCACATGGTGGGGCTCACCCTGGTTGGCATCCTGCCCGCCCCCACCCTACCAGTCCTGCCTCTACTGGTCCTCGGGTCCTGATGAGCACACGGAGGGTCCCAGAAGCTCCTGGTCCTAGACCCCAGCTGGGCTGGCAGGTGGGGAGGCCAGTTTGCTCCCTGGGGAGTGCAGGTGACGCTGGGCCTGTCCACCAGGACGTCTTCACGGAAGTTGTCGGCCGGAAGCGGCAGCAGCCAGGGCCCCACCAGGGAGCCAAGAGGCGGAGGGAGGAGGCCCGGCAGCGGGACCAGGCGTTCTACATCCCCTACCGGCCCAAGGACTTTGACAGTGAGCGGGGGTGAGTGGCTGCTGGTCCTGGCGGCGGTGGAGTTGGGTGGGCGATTGGGCCCCCCTCCCAACCTCAGGGTGTCTCTCCGCCCTCCCTCTTCAGCCTGAGCGTCGGCGGGGATGGGGGCGCCTTCGAGCAGCAGGTGGCTGGTGCAGTGCTGGACCTGATGGGAGACGAGGCCCAGAGCCTGACCAGGGCCCGGCAGCAGCTCAGGTGGTGAGTGAGCCGGCCGACACACCCCTCCCATGCCCACCTGCCCTCCACTTGGTTCCCACAACAGGCGTGTGACCCCCTGACTGTCCTGACTCCCGTTTGACGCCCTAGAGCAGGAATTATGTCACCTCCCACCCCTCACTGGATCCTGCGGAGCACAGATCATGACCCCCTCACCCCCCAATCCCCATGTGGTCATGCCCTACAGGCGTCTTGACCCCATCTGCCCTTCTGGGGGGTAGTCTTTCTAGACAGGGGCTCATGACCCAGTTTGCCCATTTGAACTCTGGTTCTGGAGAAGTAATGTGACTCAGTCCAGGGTCACAGAGCCAGGAGGTGGCAAAGTTGGGGGTCAGAAACCCCCCAGGGGGCCCATGCCCCTGACCTGGACTCCCAGGTTGGACTAATTCCCAGACACCCTCACACTGTTTTTGGAGGCTGGGATGCCAGGGAATGGTGAGGAAGGGCAGGGAACGGGCCTTAACGGAGCACCTGCTGCATGCCAGACGCGGGCATGCCGCTTTCCTTGAATCCTCCCAACAACCCAGTGAGGGGTCAGAGGGACACAGGCCTGGAGGGGAAGCGGGCCACCTCCCTCTGCGGCACACCTCCCAACTGCTCCCACAGGGACCGGAAGAAGAAGCGGTTTGTGGGACAGTCAGGACAAGAGGACAAGAAAAAGATCAAGACCGAGAGTGGCCGATACATCAGCAGCTCCTACAAGCGGGACCTGTATCCTGGAGGGCGGGACCAGAGGGGGCGGGTCCAAGCTCTTATCAGCACAGCCACCGTAGGTGGGGGCGGGGTCAGGAAGGGGAGTGGCCTAGCTCAACCACCCCCGCTTCCTATAGGTGGGGGATAGGGAAGGGGAGGGGTCGAGCGGATTCAACCACCAAACCCCTTTTAGAGGAGGCCTGTGTCCTAGTTGGGGCGGGGAGCATAGTCACACCCTGGGAGCGCCAAGGGCATCTCCATGCAGCAAGCAGCCTCCTTAATGCAGCCCCCCAGCTACCAAAAGTGGAAACAGAAGCAGAAAATCGATGATCGTGACTCAGAAGAAGAAGGAACTTTCGACCGCCGTGGGCCAGAGCGAAGAGGTGGGAAGCGCGGCCGAGGGCAAGGTGAGAGCCCCGGGAGGGTCGTCCTTAAAGCACAGGCTACCAAGTAGTACATTGGGTCAGCTCGGGTACTTGGTCCTCTTGGCGCGGCCTACATCCTTCAGCAGGTGACAGATTAAGGTGGACAAGGGGTAAAGAAAAAGAGAAAGTGAAGTCACTCAGTCGTGTCTGGCTCTTTGCCACCCCATGGGCTATAGGCTACCAGGCTTCTCTGTCCATGGGATTTTCCAGGCACGAGTACTGGAGTGGGTTGCCATTTCCTTCTCCAGGGGATCTTTCCTACCCAAGGATCGAACCCGGGTGTCCCACATTGTAGGCAGACGCTTTACCCTCTGAGCCACCAGGGAAGCCCTGGGCAATGTGGTAAAGTGCCCTCCCAGAGACCTGGGAGAGCGGGCTGGGGCAGGCACCTGACTGCTCCTGCCTGCCGCCACCACGGTGTTGAGTGACCATGGACAAGTCCCTTCTCCTCACTGACCTTCTCTGATTTCTCTCCTGCCAGAAGGTTAAGCTGCAGCCCAGACAATACAGTCCATAGAGACAGGGATTGGAGCCTGCCTGGGTCCCCAGTGCCCAGCCTAGAGGAGGTGCTGAAAAGCCTTTGTTGAGTGATTTCTGATTGTGATAGTTACACTTAGGAGGCCTTACTGTGGACCAGGCCTTGTTCTGAACACTGCACACATAACAACTCACTTACATCTCTCTGGGACCCTGGAGGTAGATGCTATTCCGAATTCACAGGCGGGGAAACTGAGGCACAGAGAAGTTATGTCATTGTCCACAAGGTCACAGCTGGGATTTGCACCCAGCAGTTTGGGCTAGAGGGTCCATGCTGTTGCCCATCACAGTAGACTTATTCAGCAGTTACCACCTGCCAGGTGTTGGGGCTTGAACACAGAATGGGAGTGGGGAGAGGGGAACACCTGGGAGACCTCTGGGAGGAGAAGGCACTGGGAGTCGACCCAAAAGCTGAGCTCCTGGCATCTCTGTCCCGGCAGGTGCATCCCAGCCCCGCACCCCTGGCACCCCTGCGGGCCGCGTGCGCTCGGAGCTCAAGACCAAGCAGCAGATCCTGAAGCAGCGGCGCCGAGCCCAGAAGATGCGCTTCCTGCAGCGTGGGGGCCTGAAGCAGCTCTCTGCCCGCAACCGGCGCCGTGCCCAGGAGCTGCAGCAGGGCGCCTTTGGCCGGGGTGCCCCTTCTAAGAAGGGCAAGATGAGGAAGAGGATGTAAGAAGGTGACGCAGCCCTGCGATTCCTCAGTTGGTCCAGGCGTGGGCATCAGCAGCGTTCCTTGTGTACCGCTGAGTGCCTGGCCCTGAGTTGGGTGCTGGGGGAGCTCCCTTGGTCCATGCAAAGGAGTGCTGCACAGCCGTTAGAAGGGCAGCAGCTGCCTCTGCCTAAGATAGGGCACATTTGAGTAGGGTGTTGAAGGGTTCATAGGAGTTTGCCAGGTGGGCCACAACCTGAGCTGGCCCCTCAGCTGCTGCTGCTTTTCGTGCGTTCCAGATTCAGAGGTGGTGTACCCATGGGTTTGAGCCAAGAGACCTGGGAGAGCGGGCTGGGGCAGGCACCTGACTGCTCCTGCCTGCCGCCACCACGGTGTTGAGTGACCATGGACAAGTCCCTTCTCCTCACTGACCTTCTCTGATTTCTCTCCTGCCAGAAGGTTAAGCTGCAGCCCAGACAATACAGTCCATAGAGACAGGGATTGGAGCCTGCCTGGGTCCCCAGTGCCCGCCTAGAGGAGGTGCTGAAAAGCCTTTGTTGAGTGATTTCTGATTGTGATAGTTACACTTAGGAGGCCTTACTGTGGACCAGGCCTTGTTCTGAACACTGCACACATAACAACTCACTTACATCTCTCTGGGACCCTGGAGGTAGATGCTATTCCGAATTCACAGGCGGGGAAACTGAGGCACAGAGAAGTTATGTCATTGTCCACAAGGTCACAGCTGGGATTTGCACCCAGCAGTTTGGGCTAGAGGGTCCATGCTGTTGCCCATCACAGTAGACTTATTCAGCAGTTACCACCTGCCAGGTGTTGGGGCTTGAACACAGAATGGGAGTGGGGAGAGGGGAACACCTGGGAGACCTCTGGGAGGAGAAGGCACTGGGAGTCGACCCAAAAGCTGAGCTCCTGGCATCTCTGTCCCGGCAGGTGCATCCCAGCCCCGCACCCCTGGCACCCCTGCGGGCCGCGTGCGCTCGGAGCTCAAGACCAAGCAGCAGATCCTGAAGCAGCGGCGCCGAGCCCAGAAGATGCGCTTCCTGCAGCGTGGGGGCCTGAAGCAGCTCTCTGCCCGCAACCGGCGCCGTGCCCAGGAGCTGCAGCAGGGCGCCTTTGGCCGGGGTGCCCCTTCTAAGAAGGGCAAGATGAGGAAGAGGATGTAAGAAGGTGACGCAGCCCTGCGATTCCTCAGTTGGTCCAGGCGTGGGCATCAGCAGCGTTCCTTGTGTACCGCTGAGTGCCTGGCCCTGAGTTGGGTGCTGGGGGAGCTCCCTTGGTCCATGCAAAGGAGTGCTGCACAGCCGTTAGAAGGGCAGCAGCTGCCTCTGCCTAAGATAGGGCACATTTGAGTAGGGTGTTGAAGGGTTCATAGGAGTTTGCCAGGTGGGCCACAACCTGAGCTGGCCCCTCAGCTGCTGCTGCTTTTCGTGCGTTCCAGATTCAGAGGTGGTGTACCCATGGGTTTGAGCCCTGAGTGCCTGGGACCCAGTGACGTATTTTTAATGTAATAAACCTTTATTGAGCACCTCCGTGGACCTGGGGCACAGTCTGCTTGAGGAGTTGGAAGGGACAGACCAGGGTGCTGGAATTCTAGCTGGAGTGCCGATGAGACGAGAGCGTGTGGGTGGGTCCTGTGTGGGTTCTGCCGGTATCTCCACTTTGCTGATGAAAAAAGTCAGGCTCAGAGGATGGGTAGGTTGCCGAGGTTTGAAGACGTTGAAATTGGCCCTCAGGTCCCAGGGACGGGCTTGCACCTGGGACTGGATGGTGAGAGGCAGATGGGATGTAGGGTCAAGGATCAGAACATACAGTCCTTCTCTTGGCTGTGAAGAGTCCACCACATACCCAGAGGTCAGCACCTCTGCCTTCCTCCAAGCCCTGTGCTCCTCAAGCCCCTCCTGGGGCCCCTGCTAAGGTCATGGGCTGCATTTTGCAGCTGGGTTCTCAGACTGGCCATCCCTTAGCACCAGTCCAGAGTGGAGGAGCCTTTGTGAGCAGACGCCCTGGGAATGGTGTCTGCATGTGACCCTCTTGCTGGTCCTTTATTTTACTTTACTTACCAAACGTTCATCTAGAATTTCCCAGAATTCTTGCACCAGGTCCCATTCCAACCTGACAAACATCAGCTGGTTTAAATGCCTCCACTGCCCTGGGAGGGAGGACCAGGTACCAGGCCACATGGTGGATATGGTTTGGGGGCCCCCATATAGCTCACATTTACTTAGTACTTGCTCTATGCCTCTTGTGTACACCCCACTGCCATCTGAGCAGGCACAGCCCTCCCATCTTTCTTGTGAGAGCCACTCAGCCCACAATCCGCAGGAAATGTGCACCTCCCCTGTCCTCGGGCTAGGTCCCTCAAGGGGTCCCTCTCCCACTACTCACCTGGGTTGGGTTAGGAGGTGGGGGCGGTGGACTCAGCCTGGAGTCCGGCCAGCATGGCGGAAAGGTCCAGAATGGACAGCTTCACCTGGGGTCGCAACACAGCCAGAGTCAGATTCCAGCTCCCGAGTGTCCAGTCCCCACCCCCACCCCCCGCAAAAAAAAAAAAAACACTGGAGAATGTAAAGCAGGGGTGGGAGATAGAGACTTCTATTAGATAGCAATGATGTTGGCTCCCCAGGGGCAGTGAACCTGGTCTAAACCCTTCTGGGTTTTTTAAACCTCAGTCCAGCATCTCAGTCAAAGCCTCCCAAGCAATTCATTCACAGGCAATTTTCAGTTTTCTAGCTGGCTATCACCTGTGTTATAGTTGAGTTAGTATTTTCACTTACATCAGTTTTATTTTTCTTTTTAGTTCGATCAGTCATGTTCATTAGTGTGTGACCTACTCTCATCTCCTTTATTTTGTTTAAATTAACCTGTTTATTGATATGAGCTTAATGAACACCCATGGATCCAGTGCCAAGACCTAGAACATGATGGTAATCTTACCTTGGGCTCTTCCTTCACCTTTATCACTGAAATAAACATCTGACAAGGAAACTATGTCTCCACCAAAAGTGGAAAGAGATTAAATTACCCCTTGTCATAAGTGAGGGTAACTGGAAGAATAACAAAATGAAAATGAAACCAGTTTACTGAGTTCTGGCAGCTACAGTTGCCCACAAAAGATGAGTCCCAGGCCCTAGAGACCAGGGGTATTATGGATGTTAAAGGCCTAATTGTCACCAGCCCCAACTCCCAACACTACTGAACCTTTCTCTTCGGAAAGATCAGAGAGTTGGTTGAAAAGGGACTGCTTTTGCCTGTTACTTCATATCAAGCTTCTGTCCCTCCTAGAGTCTTCTTTTGTCCCTTGGGGTACCTGGGCCACACTGAAGAGAACAGTGGTGTACACATGAATCCGCCTGACTCAGGATGTGGCTCTAAGGTAGCCCCTGGGGATCCAGTTCTTGGCATTTGGTTGGAAATCTGGCTTCTGGGTACAGGACGGGAGTGAGATGGGCTGGGGCAAAGGTGAGGTGCCTCGCTTTGATTCCTCCACTTCTCACGGGGGCTACGCTTTGGGGACCCACTAGAATCCTAACAGAAGGGTCCAACATTAGAAACCCCCTCCCTCAGTGTAAACCAGGTCACGTGTTCTACCACCTTACAAACCTGAGTGAATAGACAAACCAGGCATCCTTGGACACAGTGACCTTTGTGATGTCATTGTGCGGAAAGAAAAACCGCTGTACAACCCCGTCTTCACACTCCCCAGGGGAAGCTAAGGCTTGTCCATGCAGGAGCCAGAGGGTCATGGACTCATTAAAAGTGAGTTTCTGTCCCCTGGTTTTATCGATGTCACTTGTTTGTGCTGTTTGATCCTAAAACGAACTCTTGGTATAAACGTATTGTATCCGAAAGTATATACCCTGGCCTAATGTACAGTGAGGCCGCTGAGAGCCAGAGATGGTCCAGCTTCCTTCTATCCTTGTAGCAGCACAGTCGAGACCAATCCAAGGCTCCCAGGCAGAGGGCTAGGCAGCCATACAGCTAGGAGACTTGGCTGTGATCACAGAGGGTCATGCTCAGCCCAGAGAAGGTGGGATCGCAGGCACTGTATGTTCCCAAAGGTTGAGGGGCTGGAGGTGAGCTGCAGAGGGGTCCTCACCTGCTCCAGCTGCCCTTCGGTGTCCTCGATGTCTAGGGCGGGTGGCCGTCTCTGATGCTGACACACCAGCTGGTACATATTGAGTACTGCCATCCTTATGCGCCCCAGGAGCAAGGTCTTCTCAGCCGCCGTGTTCTGGATCTGAATCCACCTGGATTCCTGGAGAACACCCCGCCCCCTGCCCCATTAAGGCGTGAGCCGGCCTGAGAAGGGCTGGAGCCCCATTCCCCCCTGCTTCCCACAAGTCAGATCTCGGAGGCTCTCTCAAGGAAAACTGCCAGTGAAAGTAGAGTTGCCACATCTCCTCTTATTAACCCGGGCTCTCCTCGCGGCGGTGGGAGCCTGGGGTCCCGGACGCCCACCTCCTCCGGCCTCGGTACCCAGTGCAGCGTGCGCTCCCGCGCCGACTCCAGTCGCTCCAAGAGATGCGCTCGCCGCTGGCCCTGCAGAAGCAGCTCGTCCTGCCAGCAGTCCCGCAGCCGCTGCAGCGCGCGCGCGCCTCCTCCAGCTCCGCGAGCCGCTGGCGCTCCGCGAGCCTCAGCGCCGCCTGCATGTCCGCAAGCCCGTCGAAGCGCGCCACCAGTTCGGGGACCTCTTGGAACTGGGATGGGGTCGGGAGGGGGTACTCACCGGGCCTGCGGTCGCCTCCCCTCCTCATGCTCAAACCCCGTGCCTCCTTAGCCCAACTGAAATGAGGGCATCACACATCCCTGCGTCCCAAGAGTTAGTTACTCCCGCCCCTCCCCACCCCGTTTCGATTCCTGGGTTGGGAAGATCCGCTGGAGAAGGGATAGGCTACCCACTCCAGTATTCTTGGGTTTCGCTTGTGGCTCAGCTGGTAAAGAATCCGCGTGCGATGCGGGGGACCTGGATTCGATCCCTGGTTGGAAAGATCCCCTGGAGAGGGGAAAGGCTACCCATGCCAGTATCCTGGCCTGGAGAATTCCTTGTACTGCATAGTCCACGGAGTCGCAAAGAGTCAGATATGACTGAGCCGATTCTCACTCTCCACCTCTACCGTTACACCCAGCTAAGGGCGCAATCCCAAAGGCGTCCTTGAGGCCGCGGGGGCTGCACGTGACCCTGAACTCCAAAACCTCCTGCGGGGCGCTCACCTCGGGCAACAGCTCCAACATTTGCCCCAGCAGGCGCGCGCAGGGCTCCAGACGCTGCAGCCCGCGCTGCAGCCGCGCGCGCTCCCGCTGCAGCTCTGCCAGTTGAGCCCGGAGCCTCAGCGCCTCCGCCTCCCGGCGGCCCGCCAGGTGCCGCTCCTCCTCGGCTCTCCGCAGTGCACGGCTGCGCCGGGCCTCGGCGTCCTGGGAAAGGGGGATGGAGAGAAGACAACGACCCTCAAGACTTGGGAGCCTGCAGAGCTCGCCGCAGCCACTCTGTGCCAATATTCACACGTTGAGTCACGGGTTGCAAACAGATGGGCCAAATTCAACTAGAATCTTTTCGGTCCCTCATTCCTCTCCCACGCTTTTTAAAATGCTTTAGGCAGTGCGCATTTCTCACTGGTCCCTTTTATATTGGTAAGCCAACTTAAAAAACAAAACAAAACTTTTTATTTTGTATTGGAGTATAGCCAGATGGTCAATACCGAAATCGGAGTGATTATAATCTTTGCAGCCAAAGATGGAGAAGGTCTATACCGTCAGCAAAAACAAGACCAGGAGCTGACTGTGGCTCAGATCATGAACTCTTTATTGCCAAATTCAGACTTAAATTGAAGAAAGTAGGGAAAACTACTAGACCATTCAGGTATGACGTAAATCAAATCCCTTATGATTATACAGTGGAAGTGAGAAATAGATTTAAGGGACTAGATCTGATAAATAGAGTGCCTGATGAACTATGGAGGTTCCTGACATTGTATAGGAGACAGGGATCAAGACCATCCCCATGGAAAAGAAATGCAAAAAAGCAAAATGGCTGTTTGGGGAGGCCTTACAAATAGCTGTGAAAAGAGAAGCGAAGAGCAAAGGAGAAAAGGAAAAATATAAGCATCTGAATGCAGAGTTTCAAAGAATAGCAAGGAGAGATAAGAAAGCCTTCCTCAGCAATCAGTGCAAAGCAATAGAGGAAAACAACAGAATGGGGAAGATTAGAGATCTCTTCAAGAAAATTAGGGATACCAAGGGAACATTGCATGCAAAGATGGGCTCGATAAAGGACAGAAATGGTATGGACCTAACAGAAGCAGAAGATATTAAGAAGAGGTGACAATACACAGGTGAACTGTACAAAAAAGATCTTCACGACCCAGATAATCACGATGGTGTGATCACTCACCTAGAGCCAAACATCCTGGAATGTGAAGTCCAGTGGGCGTTAGAAAGCATTACTACAAACAAAGCTAGTGGAGGTGATGGAATTCCAGTTGAGCTATTTCAAATCCTGAAAGATGATGCTGTGAAAGTGCTGCACTCAATATGCCAGCAAATTTGGAAAACTCAGCAGTGGCCACAGGACTGGAAAAGGTCAGTTTTCATTCCAATCTCAAAGGTAATGCCAAAGAATGCTCAAACTACCGCACAATTGCACTCATTTCACACGCTAGTAAAGTAATGCTCAAAATTCTCTAAGCCAGGCTTCAGAAATACATGAACTGTGAACTTCCAGATGTTCACGCTGGTTTTAGAAAAGGCAGAGGAACCAAAGATCAAACAGCCAACATCTGCTGGATCATCAAAAAAGCAAGAAAGTTCCAGAAAAAAGTTCTGCTTTATTGACTATGCCAAAGCCTTTGACTGTGTGGATCACAATAAGCTGTGGAAAATTCTGAAAGAGATGGGAATACCAGACCACCTGACCTGCCTCTTGAGAAACATATATGCAGGTCAGGAAGCAACAGTTAGAACTGGACATGGAACAACAGACTGGTTCCAAATAGGAAAAGGAGTACACCAAGGCTGTATATTGTCACCCTGCTTATTTAACTTCTATGCGGAGTACATCATGAGAAACGCTGGACTGGAAGAAACACAAGCTGGAATCAAGATTGCCGGGAGAAATATCAATAATCTCAGATATGCAGATGACAGCACCCTTATGGCAGAAAGTGAAGAGGAACTAAAAATCCTCTTGATGAAAGTGAAAGAGGAGAGTGAAAAAGTTGGCTTAAAGCTCAACATTCAGAAAACGAAGATCATGGCATCTGATCGCATCACTTCATGGGAAATAGATGGGGAAACAGTGGAAACAGTGTCAGACTTTATTTTGGGGGACTTCCAAATCACTGCAGATGGTGATTGCAGATTGAAATTAAAAGACACTTACTCCTTGGAAGGATAGTTATGACCAACCTAGAGAGCATATTCAAAAGCAGAGACATTACTTTGCCAACAAAGGTCTGTCTAGTCAAGGCTATGGTTTTTCCAGTAGTCATGTGTGGATGTGAGAATTGGACTGTGAAGAAAGCTGAGCACCGAAGAATTGATATTTTTGAACTGTGGTGTTGGAGAAGACTCTTGAGAGTCCCTTGGACTGCAGGGAGATCCAACCCATCCATTCTGAAGGAGATCAGCCCTGGGATTTCTTTGGAGGGAATGATGCTGAAGCTGAAACTCCAGTACTTTGGCCACCTGATGCGAAGAGCTGACTCATTGGAAAAAACTCTGATGCTGGGAGGGATTAGGGGCAGGAGGAGAAGGGGATGACAGAGGATGAGATGGCTGGATGGCATCACTGACTCGATGGACGTGAGTCTGAGTGAACTCCAGGAGATGCTGATGGACAGGGTTGCCTGGTGTGCTTTGATTCATGGGGTTGGCAAGAGTCGGACACGACTGAGCGACTGAACTGAACTGATAGCAGATTAACAATGTTGTGATAGTTTCAGGGAAACTCAGCCATAAAATACACATGTATCCGTTCTCCCACAAGCTCTCCTCGCATCCAGGCTGCCACATAACACTGAGCAGATTTCTCTGTGCTCTACAGTAGGTCCTTGTTGGTTACCCATTGTAAATATAGCACTGTGTACATGTCCATCCCAAGCTCCATAACTATCCGTTTCCCACCCATTTCTATCCCACCACCAGGCCCACTGCCCTGCCTCACCAGAAACCATAAACTCCTTCTCTAAGTCTGTGAGTCTCTCTGTTTGGTAAGTAAGTAATTTAATTTGTATGATTTCTTTTTAGATTTCACATATAAGGGAGGTCATACAGTATTCCTTTTCTGCCTGATTAACCTCACTAAGTATGACAATCTCTAGGTAAGACAACCATCCATGTTGCTGCAGATGGTCTTATTTTATTCTTTTAAATTGGGTAAACCCACTTTTTAAGTTTCTGTGTGACTTTGTGACCTCTGCCTTGCCTCCCCCCACCAGTCTCCACTTACCTGCAAAAACTTTTCAAAGCGGATGAATGACTCCTTTAGCTCCTGCTCTTTCTGTTCCAACTGTTCCCATCGCTGTTTCAGGGAGGCCTTTGTGATCTCGAACACCTGGCCAGTAAGCAGTGGGTATCTGTGTGTATTGGAGGTTTCAAGTCATCCAGCTCTTTCAGGTTCATGTTTAACTCTGCTCATCTTTTTCCCTTAATCTTGCTGCTGCACCCTGGCTCATATCTACCTGTGGCCCCCACTACCCATGATGAAGCCCCAGTTCCCTCCAATAGCCCCTGCATGTCAGCATCCCTGCTCTTCCTTCAGGCCTCAGCTCACCGTGTCTCCTTCGACACTGTTTTCCAGACTCTTACCCACCTGTTTTGTTCTCACCTTCCTGCTTTGTATACGCTGTCCCCTCTGTGTGTTTCTCCCTTTTCACTCTGTCCCTCTTTGCTGAAGAAGCTGACTTGCCCTTCAGCCATCCTTAAGACATTACTTCCTCCAGGAAGCCCTCCATGACCACCCCTGTGTAGAGACAGGGGCTTTCTCTGGGCTCCTGCTGTCCCTGCTCAGTGCTTCCCCACTCACAGCAGTCCCTACCTGGACACTTGTCTGTTCTCTTCTCTAGGCTGTGAGCCCATGAAGGCAGGGGCTGTGGTGAGACTTCTAGATCCCAGGGCATACCCTGCACACAGCAGCTGCTCAGTGCACATGGATTTGCACCAGCCACTGATCTCATTTGACCCACTTTTGACAGATGAGGAAAGCAAGGCTCAGCACAGTGGCTTGTCTCAGACCTTGTAGTAATAAGTTGGCTCCATCTCTTTCTCATCTCTTTTTGGTGGGGTCTGGAGTCCCCTCAAAGTTTCAGGGACTACATTGAGTGGCTCACCTCCTTCTGGGCCTGAAGGCCCCGGTCTGCATCCACCAGCTCCTGCCTCTTCTCCAAGAGACGCAGGACCGGGGGGACGTGGTCCGTGTTCTGCTCCGGGATCTTCCTGGAGCGGCAAAAGGAAGTGGGGGTAAAGGAAGCAAGAGGTAGGGCCCCCAAATTCTCCAGCGGTGCCTAATATGCCTCTATTAGCCACTTCCTGGCTGTGGAACTTTTTACTCATTCAGCAAATTGTCCTGAGAATCTACTCTATGCCAAACACTGTTCTTGGCACTGGAGGGTACAGTCTTGGTCAAGACAGACAGATCCCTGGTCTCCAGGAGCTGGCATCCCACTAGGAAACACTGAAAAGAAAGCTAACAAACAACAAACAATGCTAGGGACTTCCCTGGGCTTCCTGGTGGTTCAGACGGTAAAGAATCTGCCTGAGATGTGGGTCTGGAAGATCCCCTGGAGAACATGGAAACCCACTCCAGTATTCTTGCCTGGAGAATCCCCATGGACAGAGGAGCCTGGTTGGCTACAGTCCATGGGGTCACAAAGAATTGGACACAACTGAGCGACTAACATTTTCACTTTCACACTTTCAGGTACTTTGCTAGCAATTCAGTGGTTAAGACGTCAGGAAGCATGGGGTACAGGTTTGACTAATGATCAGAAAACTAAGGTCTGACATGCTGTGTGGTGCAGCCAAAACAAATAATAATAAAAATAAGCTATGCTGGGACACAGTAGGGACTGACTGAGATGAAAAAGTCAGCAGACTAAAGGAAATCTCTCAATAGGGAGATAGACAAGTCCCTGAGAAAGGGATATTTGAGCAGAGACTTGAAGGGGAAGAGGGAGGGAGCCATGTGGATGCTGCAGGGAACAGATTCTAGGCTGAGGGAATAGTCAATGCCAGACCCCAAGAGAAGGACCTTGGTATGTAGAAGGAGCTGCTAGGAGGATAGGGCGGTGGGAAGGGAGAGAGGAGCGGAATGGTGGGAATTGAAATGAGAGAAGTTACGGGGGTCAGACTGTGGTGGCTGCGATGCAGGGGGTCTCTGGCTCTGACTCTGAGTGAGATGGGAAGCGTGGGAGGGTTTGGGGCAGAGGAGGTACCCCTCTGGCTGCTCTGGCCAATGAGAGGGGCAGGGCAGCTGCAGGGGACCCGGGGCAGATCTCAGGATAATGTGGAGAGGATGTGGTTCTGGTCTGGGTGGCTCTGTAGAGGTAAGGAGCGGTGGGTTCTGGGTACCACTGGAGAGCAGAGCAGGCGGGGTGATGAGGCAGTGAGGAGTTCAAAGGGGAACCAGGTTTGGGAAGATCCCACATGCGCCGGGGCAGGTAAGCCCATGCACCACAACTATTGAGCCCGCAAGCCGCAACTACTGAAGCCTGTATCCCTAAAGCCTGTGCTCCACAACAAGAGAAGCCAGCCATCACCATCAGGAGATTCAGAAGATCACGCACAGCAATGAAGAGCAGCCCCCACTCACCTCAACTACAGAAAGCCCATGTGCAGCAACAAAGACCCACCACAGCCAAAAAAATCGGAATAACTAAATAAGTAAATCTTAAAAAAGAGTCCACACTCCCACTGCAGAAAGCGCAGGTTTGATTCCTGGTGAAAGTGAAAGCAGTAGTCGCTCAGTCGTGTCTGACTGTTTGCGACCCCAAGGACTGGAGCCCACCAGGCTCCTCTGTCCGTGGAATTCTCCAGGCAAGAATACTGCAGTGGGTAGCCATGCCCTTCTCCAGGGGATCTTCCAGACCCAGGGATCGAACCCAGGTCTCCTGCATTGCAGGAGATTCCTGGCAGGGGAACTGTGATTTCACATACCTCACAGCCAAATATATATATATATATATAATGATATATTAAATGATACTGAAGTTGGGACCCCCTCCAGCCACAGCGCTAAACAAGGCGGACAAGCTTCCTCCAATCTTCCTCTAAAATGTAGTTTGCAGGGAGAGGGTACAAGCGTAGTTCCTTCCCACCCTGGGTCAGACGATCTCATCTGAGCTGGGCATCGGCTAGGGGTGGGGCTCAGGCACAGATCAGAGATCTGGATTATTGACCCAGCTCTGCCCTAACTAGCCCTGAGACCTTGGGATAATTGCCATTTCCTTCAAGGCTCAGCGTCTATCTCTGGGAAGTGGGGCCATAAACCCCCACCAAGAACTGCCCGAAGAAGCTAGGATCCAGTAGGGAAGGAAGAGGCCAACCCACCCACTCCTGCCCGCCCATCCTGCCTGCCTCTCAGTGCGCCCTGCACACCACTCACGTAGCCAGTTTCTCTTCCAAAACCAGTTGGAAATATTCCTCCCAGGGCACTGCCATTCTCCCGCAGTTGCCCTGGACTTGCTTGCTCTCTGGAATTTTGCACAAGTCTAGGAGGCCCTGGGGGCTTCTGATGGACGGTTTGCGCGCTCAGTACTCCCGGAAGGCAGCCACCCAGCAGGCTTTGGTCGCCTGGGCAACCCACGACACAACATTCCATTGCCAGCCCGGGACTGGAGAATCTGCTCCCCTCCCCCCAGAGGGAGGGGGCTGCAGGGAGGAGGCAGTTTCTGCCCTTTCTGGAGGAGCCTTGAACTCCCAATCTAAGTTGGGGTGCAGTGAACAGGACGTGGGTCTCTTGGCCAAGGATTTGCTACTGTTGGTGCCCCATGGCTAATTAAACCTCCTCCCGGGTGGGTGGGATAGGGCTTCACTAACAAGGCTGTGTGATCAGCTGTGTTGCGTGCATGCTCAATCGTGTCCAAGTCTTTGTGACCCTTTGGACTGTAGCCCACCAGGCTCCTCTGTCCATGGGATTTTTTTAGGGCTTGCCATGCCCTCCTCCAGGGTGTCTTCCCAACCCAGAGATGCACCCTGAGTCTCTTATGTCTCCTGCATTGGCAGGTGAGTTCTTTACACCAGCACCGTGTAAATGAAGCATATGTTTCTATGGGTTTTAGTAAATGCATCAAGTTGTGTAGCCCCCACAGTCAAGATACAAAATATTTTCATCACCCTCCCAAAGTCTTCATGTCCCTTTATAATCCACTTTGTCCTCACTCTCCCCCTGGCAACCACTGACCTGCTCCCTTTCCCTGTAGACTTCCCTTTTCCGGAATATCCTCAGTGGATGTGTGTAGATGGTCAGCCTTTCAAGTCTGGCTTCTTCCACAGAGCCGTATTCATCTGCGATTCATTCATACTGACGTGTGCATATTGACATGCATTTTTCACTCCTGAGTAGTATTTGATAACATACTATAGTTTGATTATTTGTCCTCCACTTGGATTATTTCTAATTCTGGGCAATTATAAATATAGCCTGTGTTCATGTGCAGGGCTTATGTGCAAACAGAAGCTTTCCTTTCACTTGCACAAATACGTAGGCGTGTGATAGATGGGCCATATAGTAAGTGCGCGTTTAACTGTCCAAAAAACTGCAAACCTGGTTTTCAAAGGGACTACACTGTTTTATATTCACACTAGCAATGCGTGTGAGTTTGGATTGCTCCATCTCCTCGCCAGCAGTTGGGACTGTCAGTTTTACATTTGCGAAAGTCGTTCTAAAAGATGGATAGCTGTATGGATACAGTGTTTTTATTTACCGACAAGTATAGATTCCTGTGCAGTTTAAGAAATAAAAAGAGAGAAGCCATACTGCTTCATCTAGTTTCCCCCAGTGGTGACGTCTCACTCAACTACAGCCTGGATCACAATCAGATATGGACACTGATTAAAATCCTCCCACCTTATTTAGATTGCCCCATTTTATATGCACTTGTTTGTGTGCATGTGTGTGCACGTGTGTTTAGTTCTATGCAATTTAAAAAAATTATTTATTTACTTGGCCAAATAGCAAAACTTGTAGGATCTTAGTACCCTGAGCAGAGACAAACCTGGGCCCCTAGTCGTGGAAGATCAGAGTTGTAACCACTGAACAACCAGGGGATTCCTTCATTCTATGCTGTTTCATCACATGTCGATTCCTATGACTGCCACAGTCCAGACACAGAACATCCATCAAGAGAGTGCTTCCATCCAACCTTTTATAGCCACACCCATCCTCTCCCTCCTGCCTCCCTGACCACTACCCCCACTCCTCTGTTCTTCAGCTGTATGATTCTGTCATGTCAGGGGTGTCATACAGTAACTGGAATCATATGCTATGTCACCACTTGAGATGGCTTTTTTCACTCAACATCATTCTCTTGAGATCCATGCTGCTTGCTACAGATGTTTATTCTTTTTGGCTGCTGAGTCGCATTCCATGGGACGGATGTACCTCACGCTCTGGGACTTCCTCGGGGGCCCAGTGGTTAGGAACGGGCCCTGAGCTTCCATTTCAGGGACTCCAGGTTCCATCCCTACTTGGGGAACTAAGATCCTGCGAGGCAGGGCCAAAAAAGAAATCACTCATGTTGGAGGATATCTGGGTTGATTCCTGTCTTTGGCTACTATGAATAAGGCCTCAGTGAAGATTCTTCTCCTGGTTTTTGTATGAACATGAGGTTTCATTTCTCCAGTATAAATGCTGAAGAGTACAATTGCTAGGTTATATGGCCAGTGCCTGCTTAGCTTTGTTTGTTTTTAAGTTAAGAAACTGCCATTTACTTTTCCAGAACGGCTGCACTATTTTATATTCCCAGTAGCAATGCATGTGATCCAGCTTTTTTCTGCATCCTCATTGCCATCACTATTTTTTGTTTTAGCCATTCTGATTGGTGTGTAGCAATATCTCACTGAGGTTTTACGTTGCATCTCTCTACTGGCTAATGATAGTGACCATCTTTTCATGTGCTCCTTTGCCATCTGTATATCCTCTTCAGCAAAATATCTGTTCCTGTCTGCTGCCTGTGTCCTAACTGGATTTTTTTAACTGAGTTTTGGGACTTCTCTGAATATTCTAGATATATTCGAGATGTTCCAGAGAGTCCTCTGTTGGATATCTTCTCCCAGTCTGTAGCTCCTCTTTTCATTCTCCTCAGATGGTCTTTTGTAAAGTATTACATTGGGGTGAGGTCTGATTTGTCACATTTTCTTTTATGGAGTGTGCTTGTGGTATCAAGTCAAAGGTGGGTTTTGAACTCAGGCCATCTGGATGTGGAGTCCATCCTCTTTACCCACAACACTCCAGAGACAGTTGAGCCCTTTTTATTTAAATATTTATTTATTTTATTTGCTGTGTTGGGTCTTAGTTGCAGCATGGGGCACTTTCAGCTCCAGCATTAGGAATCTTTAGCTGCAGCAAGTGGGACCTCAGTTCCCGGATCAAAGATTGAACCCTGGCCCTCTGCATTGGGATTGAGGAGTCTTAGCCACTGGACCATCAGGGAAGCCCCAAGTTGAGCCCCTTTTTGGGTCTTTCCTTGCATAGGCCTATTCCCTTCCTTCCCTTGCCAGAGGATACCATCATCCTGAAGCTGGTGTGCCTCCTTCCCTTCTCAATTTCTCTTCTTTTACAGCTTTTTTTAAACCAATGTTTATGGAGCACCTTTTATGTGCCAGGTGCTGTGTGAGGATACAGCAGTGGATAAGAGAAAACCTGTCCTCACGGGGCTCGCTTCCGTGGTGGCTCAGATGGTAAAGAATCCACTTGCAGTGCCAGAGACGCGGGTTCAATTGGGTCGGGAAGATCCCCTAGAGAAGGGCAGGCCACTCCATTATTCTTGCCTGGAGAATCCCATAGATAGAGGAGCCTGGAGGGTTACAGTCCATGAGTCACAAAGAGTCAGACAGGACTGAGTGACTAACACTTTCACTTTCATGGGGCTTAGAGGCTAATGGGGAGGCCAGATGAATCAAATCACTCTGTAAATACATCATTACACTCTGTTAGGATTGCCAGGAGAGGTGCAGAGTGCAAGGAGGGGGGCAGGGAGGCCTCCTAAGTGACATATGAACCCGGGCCTGAAGGGTAAGAAGGGGAGATAGAGGGAGGAAAGGTATTCCAGGTTTTCAGAACAGCACATGCAAAAGTCCCAAAGCAGGAGGATATGGCCCTGCCTAGAAGGGAACAAAAGTCTGTATTGTAAAGTTTGATTGGGGTCGTCCCTGGTGGTCCAGTGGTTAAGAATCGGCCTTCCAATGAAGGGGACACGGGTTCAATCCCTGCTTGGGGAACTAAGATCCCCCATGCCTTGGGGCAACTGAGCCCATGCCCCACAGTTAGAGAGCCCATGGGCCACAACTAAGACCCAACGCACAAAAAGGAAAACAATGCCTGTCAGGAGGCCCGCATAGGGCCACGGAAGGGCAGTGTCTGGATTAGAAATGACGGACAAGGGACGGAGGTTCAGAGGAGGTAAGTGACTCCTCCAAGGACGCACAGGTTGAGAGGTGCAGGGCCCTGGGGTTTGTTTATAGAGAGATAGCCCATCTCTGATTTGGAGCTTTCTGGCTTGGAGGCGGGGAGACAGTACCTACAGAAACACTAGTTCTCAGAAGGCTGGAGCTGTGGCTTGAGCTCTGTGGCCGGTGGATCCACCCCAGCCAAGGCCTCAGCATTCTTCTCTGTTAAATGGGGGCATTGCTCCCACCTCCTTTTGAAGATTTTGGCTTTGCTCCCTCTTTGGGGATTTTCCCCTGCCACACTGCTGAGGTAGGACCCCCCAACACTGTCTCTGTCCCCACATCCTAGGGGATGGGGTGGGGCTGCTGAGCAACAGAGGACAAGACACAGCTTCTCAGCTGGCCTTGCTTTTGGCCACAAACCCGCAGGCTCTGGAAATATCCACTCCCCCCACCCCCAGTCTCACGCTTGGTCAGCCTCCCCCTTCCTACTTCTCCATTCCAAGGCAGGGGGCCAGAGGAGGGGCACTTGGGAGTAGGACTGAGGAAGAAGGAAGCTGCGGTGTGGCCTGACAGACAGACACCTTGTCTTCTGGCCGTGGGAGGAGGGGACTTGGTGGCCTGCTTCCTCGGCAGCCAGCCCGCAAATGGGGGTTTGGAAATCCAGCCACTCTGCCCAGTGTTGCCTCCTGTCCCACGTGGCTCCCTGCCCAGAATCGTGCCAGGCACTCACAAACAGGACTTTGTGTTCCTGAGACAAAAAACACGCTCCTCATCCCCAACCTGGCCCAGGACTGGTCCACCTTGCCCCGATCTTGGTCTCAGAGGAGATGGGGCCACTTCTCAGCAGGGAAAACTGAGATCTAGAGACGCACAGGTCTGCAGAGCCAGAACAGTAATCTGCCTCCCGCTCTGAGGTTAGGGGTGCAGCTGGCAAGGTGAAGGCACTGTGGGGAGAAAGGAAGTAAATAATAATATGACCAATATCACAGGACAGAGGCCAAGTTCCAGCCCTCCAGGGGAACCAAGTTCTACTTAATCCAGAGAGTATGTTTTGAGTTTTTCTTCTGTGCCAAGCAGTGTGGGAGGTACTGCATGAATCAGACATTGTCCCTGACATTTAGAAGATAAGATGAGCATGTAAATCACCACAAAACAGGAGAACAGGAGACCAAGGTCACAGAGAAGTGCCAGCCGCGGGGAGTGGGGAGGGGGCTGGTCTTTGCTGCCTTCTGTGCCACCGGCCAGGCTCCCTGGGGGGCTGCAAGCAGAGCTACAACACACACAGCGGGGCAGTGGGGCTTTCAGAGATCAGAAGAAGTGGGAATCATTTTCTGATTATAATTCCTGATTAGAAAGAAGTACGTGCCATTATGCCAAGAAAGCCCTCCAGTTCCGTGCGCGCTTTATCGGCTACATGACACTTCGTGCTTTCTACTGAAGGTCTGCCCCTGGCTGCCTCTTACTTATCACCCTCTTTGGGGCCCAAGAGAGCAGGGCTGGGCTGTCTGTACCTCACTGTATTTCCACTGTCTAGTATATAGTAGGTGCCCAATACACATTTGTTAAGTAAGAAAAGAATTATATATATATATAAAATATGTAAACATCTTATATATATGAAAAGAATTTTATATATAAAACACTTCGTGGGGACTTCCCTGGTGGTCCAGTGGCTAAGACTCCATGCTCCAACACAGGGTGCATGGGTCTGATCCCTGATTGCGGAACTAAGATCCTGCATGCCACGTGCTGCTGCCAAAAGCCAGTACTTCATGGCATCAATACTATAAGCATCACGCTTATGCTTATATATGGTTGGATATACTGTGTATTCCCCATGACTTGGTTTTTTGTTTGCTTGTTTTTGGCTATGCTGCACAGCTTGTGGGATCTCAGATCCCAGGCCAGGGATTGAACCTGGGCCCTCGGCAGAGACAGTAAGCTGTCCTAACTTCTAGACTGGCAGGGAATTCGCTATGACTTGCTTTTTTTTTTTAAAAAAAAAGTACTTTTCCTGTCATTTAAGTCTTCGAGAACATTCTTCTAAACAGCTGCGTACTGTTTCATGACATTGCTCTTACATTGTCTGCGCTTTATTTCACCCCACCCCTCCTAATATTTATTTAATAGAATCTGTGGGACTTAAGCCAGGAAGTAGATCGTAAAAGGAATGTAAAGACTTTCCTGGTGGAAAGACAGGGCAAAGACAGTGTTGAGTGTGGGGGAAAGTGAGTAAAATCCTACAAGTGTTGAATTCAGGAGCAGTTTTTAGAGAGCCATGTGGACAGCCTGGGCCCAGGAGTGTGTTGTTAAACTGACTTTCAAATTAAAAAAAAAAAAAAATCAGTGTTTATTTGCTGATTTCCATGGTGCAAATTCTCCTACTGTGGTTGATTTAAGTTCCAGATTGGCATCATTGAACACAGGGTTGGAAAGTCATAGGCATGGCCGGCTCTGAGGAGCCAGTAGAAGCAGCCTCCAGCACCCCCCTGCCCGAGCTGAAGCTTGATCCCCACTCTAAGATGGGGGGAGGTGTCTGTGAGCCTCCCTGGGCCCCAGGTCCAGCATCTCAGATGCAGGGGTGGGACTCAGCCAGTCCTGGGTGGTGGGGCCCACACGGGGTGCAGGAGCCCAACCTTGGGATCTCACTATCAGATTTCTCACCTGGGATGCAAACCCTCAGATTCCCCCAGCTCAGCAACCCGGAGCAAATCCACACTTCAGTGGATTGTGTAGATTGCGTGACCTCGATCCACTGAAGGGTGGCTGTTCCATCCATCCCTGGAATTTAGGGCTGGGCCTGGCACTCCACCCCAGCCATATCCTCAGGACCCAGCCTCAGAGCTCAGTCACCCAGTGGGGCTCAATGTCAGGCATAGTGGTGGGATCCGGAGGTTTCATGATGGTCACGATTCTTCTGAGTACCTGCTGTATGCCACACTGAGCTGAATGTTTGATGTTTAATCATCCTGTCCTCACACCCAGCCTATGAGGTGGGCTCTAGTATTAGTCCCAATTTACAGGTGAGGAAATTGAGGCAGTGAGAGGGTAACTCACTTGCTTAAGAGGATCCAGCTCATAAGTGTAGATGCCAGGATTCAGCCCCACGTTGGCTGAATGTTAAAACCTCTGCTCTTAAATCCTAAGCTCAGGGTACTTCCCTGATATCCCAGTGGTTAAGAATCTGTCTTCCAATGCAGGGGACCCGGGTTCCATCCCTGGTCCAGGAACTAAGATCTTACCTGCTGCAGGGCAGTTAAGCTAATGGTTCATAACTACTGAGTCCATGTACTCTGGAGCCTATGGGCCAAAATCAAAGATCCTGCATGGGGCAACTAAGACCCAACACACCAAAAATAAACAAATATTTAAAAATATCCTGAGCTCAGTATCTCCTCCTGCTTGGCTTCATGAAGCATCTGCTGTGTGCATCCCATGGGCGCTAGACTATATAGGGAGTTGGTAAGAATGATTATTGGTTTGTCTTGAAAATGGTCAGAGGAAGGGGAAGTGGCTAATTTTTTCTTGAGCACCTGCTGTGTACCAGGAATGATACCAAGTGCCTTACACAGACAACTTGATTAACTGTACAACAATCTCACGAGAAAGGTAAGGCCCTTCCCACATGACGCCCCAGGCCTGGGCACTCAGGAGCCTGCCCTCTTCTCTCTTAAGTGGCCTCTAGCAGGTCACATTCCTTCTGTGGGCCACTGTTCGCCCTCTGGTTCCTTGCAGGAGCTGTCCTAGGAGACTTCAAACCCTCTGCCAGTTTCAGATCAAATTTCTCAGAACAACAGGAAGTGGCCAATCCATTTGGAAAGTACAGGGATTGTGGCCACAGCTCCAGGTAAGCGGCAGGGTCAGATGCCGGATACTGGACAGGTGACAGAGTTTCCTCCCCGGAGGCCTGGCTGGCACAGTCCATAGCCTTTGTAACCACCCCCACCCTGCGATCCTGGAGATGAGGGGAATTTGAGAATGTGACTCCCTGCTCAGTTCTGGAAGACGGGTTGAGATGGCTGGTAGTGGGTTGGCTAGGGCCACTCTTATGTTCTATCAAGAGTCTCTGGGAGCCAGATACACTGAGATCTCTTTTTCAGAATAAAAAGTTTCCTTGTAAGCTCCCACCTAGGTGAGGAAGGTGGGGAGAGGCAGGACATCTGTTTCGAAGTAGCAGTCATATAAAAAGTATCATTTTCCCCTTGTGAGGATCTGAGATGACTGATAAAAATTACAGGAGGGCTTTAACTACTCCCTTGGGGATACTACTGCTCTGAATTCAACCCTGCATCACCCTTCGGACCCTGTTGAAGGGTGCTGCAATACTTTTAAGTTTGGGGTCAGCTCTGCTGGGCCCATTTCACAGATTGGATAACTGAGGCTCAGTCTTTGGAAGCTGGAGGACTCACCAGAGAGTAGCCAGCCAGGGAGAGAATTCCAGGGATATGAATTCCGCATCAGCCTGGCTGGTGTGCTGGGTGGGAAGTCAGGGAGGGAGACAGGGAAGCAGGTCATGGACTGCTCCTGTGACTGGGCGGGTCCCTCTCAGGATTGCCCATCTGGGTGTTGCCTCCGGAACCTCATAAATAGATCCTACTCATTGGTGCCCAGCCCTGGGCTGAAATGACCAGAGTGAGTCAGGCTCATAGCCAGCCCTTCTGAGAACTCTTAGGCAGCTAAACAACAAACTCATGGGGAGAGACAGTGTGAGTATGTATCTGTTCTAAGACATGCCCTTCTGGTCGCATTATCTCCTTAATGAGATGTACCAAAAATGTACAAACCTGGAGCTGCAGGAGCAGAGAATAAGGAAAGAAAACCTCTGCCTGGCATGAGAGACCATCCTGGAAGACTTCCTAGAGGAGGTGATATTTGAGCTCTGCCTTGAAGGAGAATAATAGCAAACACTTTCTGAAAAGCTTCTTATGTGCCTGTTAGTATTCTGGCATCTGTACCTGCTTCCTTCCTACTTGCTTTATCTCATCTAATTCTCTCAAAGCCCTGTGAACGAGATATTATAATCACATAGGAACAGATGAAAAAACCAAACCAAGGTACAGAGAGGTTAAGTGACTGGCCCAAGACCACACAGTTACCGAGTGGCAGAGTCAGCATTCAAATTCAGAAAGGCAAATCAGTTACTGACTGTAAGATCTTCCACATGCTATTTAATCCCTCTGAACCTCAGTTTGTGTATCCGTACAATGGGGGTACCGGTACAACAGTAAGTAGCACATAGAATGATGGTGAGGAGGAAGATGAGATAATCCGTGTAAAACGTTTAGAACAGTGCCTGGCACACAGTAAGTGTTCAAACACTTGGAGATGATTTTTTATCGTGGTGGTTGATATCTTCAAGCCCTCCCCTCCCCCTCCGGCCGCAGCTTCCTCCCCCGCAATGCCAGCCCGTGACGTGGAATCTGCCGCACGCACAGTCTGGATTTAATTGGGAACTAAAAGAGATGAAAGGGGATGTTTGATGCCCCTCCCTTTCTGGACTCTAAAAGGACCCCCAGGGAGGGTGTGACTTTCTCTAGCGACGCCTCCCGACGATCTCAAATACTGCTCCGGGACGGCGCAAGGAGGTCGGACCGAGCAGGCGGTGCGGGGATGGCAGGCAGGGGAGAGCCGGAGAGGTGTGATCGTGCTGGAAGCAGGGCAGCCAGGGGACACGCTGTGTCTTCTGTGCCTAGTGCCAACTCAGCAGGAGCCTGCCGCCACGCCCATCATGGCCGTGGGCCGCTCCCCACCTGGCAGTGCCAGCCTCTGCGCGCCCGGGCTCCGCGGCGGGTGCGCTCTGGCACGCTTGGGTGGGGTGCCGGCAGAGGGCGCGCGAGGGTGGCCCGGGAACGAGCGGGAGGGGGACCCCGCGGGAGGCGGGATTGCGGGGAGGGCCCTGGGCCGCCCCCTCACCCACCGCCCGCCCCGCCTGCCCACCAAGAGCGCCAGACTAGAAGGCAAGGGCTGGCGGTGTGTCCCCCGCGCGCTCTGCCAGCTCGGCGCCCGGCTCCTACCTGTAGAGTCCGGGGAGGGAGGCGCCCCCTCCCCGGTCACTATCCTGTCTCCTCCTTCGGAAACCTCCCGTCCAGCTACCCGCGCGTTTCGGGCAGGTGGCCCGGGGACTCCGAGAGAGGGTGTCAGGCTCGCTGCGGGTGACATGTAGACGCCTTCCCTGCCGCGGTCCAGTCTCGGAACCCGGGCGCTCTCCTGGTCGGAAAGTTTGGGGCTGGGCGCCATGGCCAAGAGCAGCTCCTTGAACGTCCGCGTCGTGGAGGGCCGGGCGCTGCCCGCCAAGGATGTGTGAGTACCCCCGGGGCCAGTTGGGGATGAGGGGCGTGCTGGGCATGGATGGGGAGGGGGTCGCCCCATTCGGCGTGCCAGGGCAAGTCGGTGAAATGGGAGAGGGGTTCTTGTCTGAAAACAGCACTAGGGCTGACCCACCGTCGCGGGGCGAGAGGCCCCCTGCCCATCGCTCTCCTGGAGGAGGAGGCACTCAGACTTAGCAGATGCCCCGCCCAGTCGCCAGGAAGGGGGTGTCCTTGTTCCTGGGATATACCAAAGGGGGTCTTCCAAGGGCTTCAGCCCTGGGGCTTATAGGATCAGATTCTGTAAGAGCTAGGGAGAGGATTTAGGGGTGGAGGGTTCCCTTCCTTAGTCCGGGCAGGTATTGGAGGTGGGGTTTCTCCAGGCCTGGGTGGGCACCGGTTCAGAGAACCCTGGGAGGGGCCCCAGAGGGCCTGGGATCCAGGCGGCCCCAGCATTCCCCTGCTAGCATCTGGTGGTTAGGTTTGCAGAGTGCACCAGGTGGCCCACTGGCCAGGCCTGGGGGAAACTGTTTCTCTGGACCCACAGCCCTTAGCGCCTCAGCCAGCAGTGCCCAGCCCCGTGGGGGGCCTTCCTTGATGCTAAGCTGCATGAAGAGCCAACTTCCCCCTGCAGCCCCCTCCCCAGCCAGGTCATGGGGTCCCCGCGGTACCAGTCCTTGACTGTGCTTCCCTCCGGGCTGAGTCAGCAGTTGCTGAATCAGCAGAATGGAGGGAGGGGTCCCCCTCCTGCTTTGGCCTGGAGCCCAGAAGGGGCTCTGAGGGTGTGGGTATCTGGAACAGGTGTGGGATCTTTGACAGGACATTGACTGTATGACCTTGAACCTGATCCTCTCCAGGTCTGGATTTCCCATCTGAGCAAGGGGATCCCTGGACAGGGAGTCTGCAAGCCTCGTGCAGTTATGAGGGTAGAAAAATCACTTAGGATTTACCCCGGGGCCAGGGGGAGCAGGAACGTGGATTCTGAGCCTTTGCACAGACTGGGGCTTAGCTCTGCCTTAACACCTCCGGCTGGGGGTCCCAGTGAGGAGGGTATCCTGCCTTTGACTTCATGAACCTTCCCCTTCCCCAGCCCTGGAGCTGTGTCAACAGGGAAGCTCCTTAGAGCAGTTCTAGCTGCCCCTGTCCTCATCAGTGGCCCCCAAAGCAAGCATCTGAGAGCAGAGAGTTTGCTTGCTGCTCCAGTGCAGTGTCTGGACAAGCCTCCGTCTCCCCTCTTCTGAGATGCTCTTTCAGAGCCCCTGAGCATTAGCAATTCTGGGGCTGTTGAGGCAGTGAGGTAGCCTGGCAGCTGCTGGGGAGTTGATATGGGAGACCTTTCAGAAATGGGTTTCCCTCTCTCGGTGCTCCAGTCTCTCCCAGTCCTGGGTGAGGGCCATAAGGGAGCGGTGGGTGTTGTCCTTGGACCCCAGGCTTGTGAGGCTCTCTCTGCTTCTCCTGGGGAGGGAGTTGACTCATAATTGATCCCTGAGTCTCTTGGTTGTCCCTCCTCCCCCCAGTTCCCGGGCCAAGGTGAGCTTTAGGTGGGCCTCACTCCAGTACCAGGGTAGGGGAAAGTGACTGAGCCCCAGTTGGGGATCCCGCCAGCCTGCCTCAGTTTCCCTAGCTGTTGGTGCCCTTCTCAGAGGGGCTCCCTCATAGCATGCTGGAATCTCCATGCCCATGGGGACTCCTAGAGGGTGTATGTACTCTTTCCCCTCTCCTAAGGGAGAGGCTCAGAATCTTTCTGAAGCCTCCCCAGGTTTGAGAGGGCTCCAACCCTGGCTTGGAGGAGGCCTCAGCTGATAATCTGCGTTATTTCTGTCATTCATAATAGCAGCTATATGTGGTCAAAGGCTTCCTATGGGCCAGGTCCTGTGCTTAACACTTTTTAGAGTCCTATTGGCATTGCCATTTTATAAATGGGCAAACTCGGACTCAGAGAGGCATAGTCACTTGCCCAAGGTCACACAGCTGGGATTTGAATACTGACTGCTTCCAGGCACCCACCTGCCAATGCAGATGATATAAGAGATGTGGGTTTGATCCCTGGGTTGGGAAGATACCCCTGAGTAGGAAATGGCAGCCCACTCCAGTATTCTTGCCTAGAGAATCGTATGGACAGAGGAGCCTGGAGAGGGCTATAGTCCATAGAGTCATAAAGATTTAGACATGACTGAAGTGTCTTAGCACACACACACACCAGGCGCCAAGCAGACTGGGCAGGCGATGGTCCAGGGGCCGGCTTTCCCACACTTGAGGGGCAGGGACCGTGGGAGAGGCCAAGGGTCTGGAGAGATCCAGGGTCTGGAGGGAGCAGCCTCCTCCCGCCACTGTAGCCCCTACCTGATAGGAGTCTGATAAGGCCTTCGTGCGTCAGAGTCCTGCAGTTGACCTGCTCCACTCCCAGAGGGGCCCAGGGGTCAGGCTGGGTGAACAGGAGGAGGCGTGGCTCCCAGCCCTTTTCTAGTGGATTCCAGCCTGTCTGTCCTACATCTGCTGTTGGGGAAACCAAGGGATGGGAGCCTGCCTGAAAGAGGCTCAGGGATAGAGGATGTGAAGAGAGACACGAGATGGAGGGGTGCCACCCAGCCGTGGGCATCCGGAGGGGAAAACTGAGGCTCCCAGAGTTACTCAGCCCAACGGTTTTGGAATAGATCCAGATGGGAAAACTGAGTCCTGGGGCATTATGCCGAAGGGAGGCCCAAGAGGAACGTGGAGGCACAGGTTGCCGACCAGACTGAGATGTTCGGGGATGGAGAGCAGATGGGGAAATGAAGGCGCACTCGGCAGAGGGAGCCGAGGGAAAGCGACCAAGGAGGAAACTGTGGCGCGCTGAGGGCTCAGCCAGCAGACGAGGCTGGAGCAGCTCCTGGTGCCGCGTCCCTCTTCCCCGGAATCCTTGAGGCATTTGTGGACCAGTGACAGACTGAACCGAGAGAGGTGGGGGCTGGAGTACCTGGGAAGGGGGCCATGTGGGGAAGGGATCTTGAGTTGGAGTGCAGGTGGCATTGGTTGGGAACATGTATGCTGAGCCCCACAGACCTGAGTTCAAATCCTGACTCTGCCAGGCTGTGGAGGGAGGGGGACAGAGGCACAGCTCCTCCCCCAAGGATCTCAGCGTTCAGAAGTGGCAAGGAGCCCTGGAGACAGACACGAAGCACAGAGAAACAAGGGAGCAAGATGACTTCTCGTGCTCAGAGGGATCAGAGGGCAGTTTTACACTGTCCACTGTCAGAGGACGGTGGTCATCAAGGACCACCTCTCTGAGGCAGTGACTTTGGGGCTTAGGTTGGAATGAAAAGAACAGAGTCATTCAAGAACAGAGTAGGTGTCTTAGGATGGTGGAACAGCAAGTGCAAAAGCCCTGAGGCTGGACTGAGCTTGGTGGAAGACAAGGGAAGCCTGTGTGATGGGATGCGGGCAGGGGTGGGGGAAGTCATGAGCAAGCCTGGTCAGCTTGGGATGGAAAAGTAACTCTTATTATGAAAGGGGATGGCTTTGGTTGTCCAGTGACTCTTTGCTATGCACAGGGTTGCAGCCCGTCTCGAGATGAACTAGCATCTCTTATAATGAAGAGGGTATGGAACTGGCTTTGGTTGGCTAACGGCTCATGGTTACTCGAGGGGCTGCAGCCTGTCTTGGGATGGACTAGTAACCCTTATTATGAAGAAGGGACAGAACTGGCTTTGGTTGGTCAATGTCTCGTGGCTGCTTGAGGGGCTGCAGCCCATCTTGGGATGGACTAGTAACCCTAACTATGAAGCGGGAGACAGAACTGGCTTTGGTTGGTCAGTGTCTATTATACCCAACTTACAGAGCAGAGAAACTGAGGCCCACAGAGGGGCGAGGACTTGCTGGGGTTCCACAATGAGCAAGCTTGAGGCCAGGGATGACTCACCAGATGAGCACAGGCTCTGAACCAGCACTTTGGGCTTCCTGGGCCCAGGACTCCACATGTTCTGGTTTCGGATCTCAGTGTTCTGTTTCTCTGGGTGGAAGCCCTGGCCCCATTCAAGGAGGTCAGGCACACAGTGGGTGGCTGCTGGGCTGGACCCCAGAGGTCCTGCCTCTACTGAACTTGCTGTGTGACCCTGGGCAAATCCCCTCCCCTCTCTGGGCCTTAGTTACCCCCCATCTATAAAACGAAGGTGGAATGGGATCCCCACTCTGGTCTACCCACTCAAGCCTGCTCCCCAAACCTTCTCCTTCTGCAGGTCTGGGAGCAGTGACCCCTACTGCATAGTGAAAGTGGACGACGAAGTTGTGGCCAGGTGAGGCGGGGAGAAGCCAGGCATGGGGCGAAGGAGACAGGGGAGTCCAGGTATAAGGATCCACATTGAAAAGAGAACCTTGGGGGGCAGACTTACGCCACGGATGGACTCGCTGGCCTGATGGGTGTTTTGTGCCCCAGCTACAGGGCTGGATGGTGAGGTCTGTGGGGTCTGGCTCCTCTGTCCATCTAGTCCCACCAACTGGCCACCACCTTTCCCCTTGCCCTGACGATGTCCCTGCCTGCGTCCTGGGGCTGACTCAGCGGCTGCCAGCTTGTGCCTTCCCGGGGGCGGGCATCTCACGCTTGGCTGGGCTGGCTGGTTCTGGGCCTGCTGGGTGCTGTGGGCACTGGTGTGTGTGTGTGCATGTGTGCCCAGTTGGACTTGCATGTGAGTGTGTATAGTGTGTGGGGAAGTGTTGGAGGGCTGGTATGAGTGCCTGTGATCACTGGTGTGTGTTCCCGTGGGTGTGCAGACTCAGAGGCTCGCATTGTGTACGAGCGTGTGAGGTGTGTATGCCTGTGTGCACACGTGGCCTGCCATGTACATGCATGTGCACCGATGCCTGCTTATTTGGGTACACAGGCGCCACTCTGAACATGTGAGAATGTGAGGATGTCTGGTTGTGTGAGCGAGTCTCGGGCTGGGCTGGGCTTGGTTGCCGCCCCCGCAGGCCGAGGGACAGCTCTCAGCCCCCGCAGGCCTGAGGGGCGTGGGTGGGCGGGCGGGCGGCTGAAGCCTCGGTTCCTATGGAGACGGAGGATTCAGGATCCTCCTGGCGCCAGTTCTGGTCCAGATGGGCTGGGAGCTGGGGGGAGGGAGCCCATGTTGGGGAGGGTCAACCTGCAGCACCCTAGCCAGTCTCTGTGTTTATCCCCCGTCACTCTCTCTGTGTTTACCCTGCTCCAGTCCCACACTCTGTGACACCGCCCCCAAGCCCACAGCCTGATTTTCTGTGTGACTCCAGGCTTCTGTCTCCCCATCTCTGGGTTCTGAGGACCCTCCAAGTTCAGGGGCTGGGAAACCTGGGGGGACTTCCAATTGGAAAGAGGGTGGGGTAGGGGGGAAGCGAGTGTTTGGAAAGAAGGGTCGGTCTGATGGAGCAGCCCTGGTCTGTGTGTGTGCGTGTCCATGTTCACACTCTACTGGGGAAGAGTGTGGTGGAAGCCAAGTGGGGCTTGAGTTCCCACGCAGAGATGGAGCCAGGTTGTGATGGTGCGTGCACCAGACGCTCATCTACTAGACCAGTGGTCAGGGACAAGGGCCCTGGCCCTTGGGCTTTGCAGAAAAGGATTCCACCAAAGATGGAAAGTGGTGAAGCAAGTCAAGTATTAAGAAGGCAGAGCGTACAGTAGTATGTGTGGTGGACAGGCATAAGGGCAGACTCGGAGGGCGAGTCCCTGAGTTGCACCCTTGTGACAGTTTGAATTACTTTTATGGGCGTTTCTTCCAGGTTTTCTTTGACCAGTCATTTTGAGGTACCTGGCTCACAGTGCGTACTTAGTGTATCTCAGGATCTTTCCGTGTGTGCACGCATCTCTTAGCCAGGATGGACTCCACTCAAGAGGCCTGTGGGTAGCCTGGGCACTCCCCTTTGACCTCCAAGGAGTGTTCCTGCGCATGTGTGGTCAGAGAGGTCTCCCGACTTCCAGAATGAGAAGTATGTGGTCTGGGCAGGGCCCAGCCTCTCACTTAATAGTTCTGCTATTGTCTTGGAGTTTTGGTCCATAGGGAATGAGTCTCCAGTCGCTTTACCCTAAAGGGGGCCCATTTACCTTCTGCCTCAGAAAGAAGGCAGAGGCAGGTGTGCTGGCCAGATTTTGCAGCTGTCAACTTGAGTGTGTGTTGACTGGGCAAAGTGAGTTCTCTTTCCGCTGGTGGGTAAAGGGCAGTGCATCTGCAGAGGTGTTGGGGTGAAGAGGTGTGTGTCTGTTTCTGGGTCTGTCTTGGTCCCTGATGCTTCTGGGGTTCTCTCTTGCTGATTAAGTGCTCCAGCCCCTGCTGACTTCATGGTCCCCTGGCCCCTCACACTTTCCTGCCTCCCAGCCACTGTCTTCTTGTTCCTCAAATTCACCATTCCTGCCTCAGTGCCTTGGCACATGCTCTTCCAGCCATCTGGACTGTCTTTATCCTCTCTCTGCTTTGCCTGACTAGCTCCTAGGGAAAGCCTTTCCTGACCCCTCCCATCCTCAGCCCAGTGGGCACCACTGGGCTAACCAATCACGGACTTCTCTCACTGTGCCATAAGGAGCCCCTTTCTGCTGGGGGAGTTCTGTGGGGGTGGGGACCTTGGCACCTCTTCCTCTAATTTCCCATAGCCCCCAAGACTTGGCACGTAGTCAGGGTGAGTGTTTATGGAGTGAATGAATGGATGAATGGAATTGTGTGTCTTTTCTGTTACTGAGGGTTTTGTGATCCTCTGTGTGTATCTCTGCCCAGTATCACTCTGTGTATATGAATGTGGGTCTGCGGCATTTTTCTGGGCATATTCTGGGCATTTTTTTTGGTCTGTGTTATCCATGTGAATGTTTTCTCTGTGTGGATCTGCCCTTGTCTGTATGTAGAAACACAGTTGTATATTTCTAGAGATTTTTGAAGATGCATATGGGTATCTGTATGTGTGTGCATGTGTCTGTGTCTCTGGTTTCCTGGGTATATCTGTGAATGTTTGTGTGTGTGTGTGTGTGTCTGTGTATTGTGTCAAGGTCTCTGGGTGTGTGTTATGGTTTGTGTGTGCATTTGTGTGTACCTCATATCTGGGTTCTTGGGTCTATGTGAGTGTATATGTGTAGTTGTATTTGTGTTTGAGTGGCTCTGGGTGTGTGTGTGTTCCCAGGAATCTGCTGCCTGTGTGGCCCAAAGGCCCCCTGTGCCCCCTTTTGCAGGACAGCAACCATCTGGCGGAGCCTGAGCCCCTTCTGGGGGGAGGAATACACCGTGCACTTGCCCCTGGATTTCCACCATCTGTCCTTCTACGTGCTGGACGAGGACACAGTGGGGTGTGTGTGCTGGGGACCCAAACCTGGGCGTCTGAGGGAAGGCGGGACACCCCAAAGTGCAGTCCACATCTGCACCCACCTCGCCACGGGCAGGACAGGGGTCCCTGACTTGGACCCTCACCTGCCTGCCTTTCTGCAGGCACGATGACATCATAGGCAAGATCTCGCTGAGCAGGGAGGCCATTACAGCGGACCCCCGAGGTGGGTGAGGGTGCCAGGCAGAGGGAAGGGGGTGGCGCTTGCCGGGCATAGCAAGCAGCACGGGGCAGCACAGAGCCTTCGGGGGAAGTTATTTTGGTTGCTGCTTCTGTTTTTTTTAATTTGTATTATTTATTTTTTTGTATGTGCTGGGTCTTCGCTGCTGCATACGCTTTTCTCTAGTTGCAGCGAGTGGGGCTGTGCTCTAGTTGCTGTGCACAGGCTTCTCATTGCAGTGGCTTCTCTTGTGGTGGAGCAGAGGCTTCAGTCGTTGTGGCTCCTGGGCTCTGGGGCACAGGGTTAGTAGTTGTGGCTCATGGACTTAGTTGCTCCGTGGCACACGGGATCCCCCCAGATCAGGGATCAAACCCATGCTTACTGCATTTGCAGGTGGGATTTTTTTTTTTTAAACCACTGAGCCACCAGGGAAGCCCAGATTTTAATTTAATTCATTTATTGAGCAGTTAACTTATTTACATTCAATATTCAAAAGTTAGCGGTGGAACTGTCCCTCTTGACCCAGCTTCTCCGTTCTCATCCTGTGTTGTCAGTTTCTTGTATGTCCTTCTAGGGACATTTTAAACCTACGCAAGCAAGGGACTTCCCTGGTGGTCCAGTGGCTAAGACTTCACACTCCCATGCATGGGCCCCAGGTTTGATCCCTGCTCAGGGAGCTAGATCCCACGTGCCACAACTAAGAGTTTTCATGCTGCAACTAAAGGTCCTGCATGCCGCAACTAAGATCCAGCACAGACAGATAAATAAAATAAATATTTAAAAAAAACATATGCAAGTAGCAATAGTAATAGCAGCAAACACGTATGTAGTGCTTACTGTGTGCTGATCACTTTCTAAGTGCTTTACATGTATCAATTCACTTAATTATTCTAATAACCCTAAGAGGTGAGTACTCTTGTTATGCCCATTCTGCATGCGCATGCTCAGTCGCTTCAGTCACGTCCAGTTGTTTGCAGCCCCATGGACTGTAGCCCTTCCGGCTCCTCTGTCCATGGGATTTCCCAGGCAAGAACACTGGCGTGGGTTGCCATGCTCTCCTCCAGGGGATCTTCCCGACCCAGGGACTGAACCCATGTCTCTTATGTCTCCTGCATAGGCAGACAGGTTCTTTACCACCAGTGCCACCTGGGAAGCCCTATGCCCACTCTATAGGTGAACAAACTGAGGCACAGGGGGTTAAATAATGTGCCCAAGATCACAAAGTGACTAAGTGGGACAGCTGGGATTTGAACCAGGTTGTCTAGTTCCAAAGTCTGTGCTCTTTCTACTATAAGTGTTTTGTTCTCTGCTTATAGAAATAGGGCTTCCCTGGTGGCTCAGACGGTAAAGCGTCTGCCTACAATGCGAGAGACCCGGGTTCAGTCCCTGGGATGAGAAGATCTCCTGGAGAAGGAAATGGCAGCCCACTCCAGTATTCTTGCCTGGAAAATCCTGCGGACGGCGGGGCCTGGTGGGCTATAGTCCATGGGGTTGCAGAGTCAGACACGACTGAGCTACTTCAGTTTTTTATTTTTTATAGTAATAGGACTCCATTAAGCACACTGTTCTATATCCTGTCTTTTCACTTCGCCGTGTATCTTGGAGATCTTTCCATGTTAATGTCTCAAGAGCGTCTGCATTCTTTGCTCTTAGTATGACTTCATGGCACTCCGCTTTGTGGGTGGACCATCATTTATTTGGAGAAGTGCCTTCTGGATGTGCACTTGGGTTGCTGACAATGTTTTCCTAGTTCAAACAATGCTGCAATAAACAGCCTTGTACAAACGTGACTGCACACATCATGCAAGTTTATATTAATTAAAAAAAATTTTGACTGTGCAGTGCAGTATGTTGGATCTTAGCTCTCCAGCCAAGGATGGAACCCATGCTCCCTGCATTGGAAGCAAGGAGTCTTAACCACTGAATCGCCAGGGAAGTCCCCATAATGCCAGTTATATCAATCAGCATAATGAATTCCTAGAGGTAGATTTGCTGGATCAAAGAGTATCCACATTAGCATGTTTCATAGTGATTATAGTTATTGTTAAGTTACTCTCCAGTTACTTAACAGCTAACAGTTTAATCTACCCTTTAACCTTGTCAACAAATGCCAAACTTTTGGATCTTGAATCTGATAGGTTAAAAAATTGGCTCGTTGTGTGGGCTGTTTTGCATTTCTGTATAAGTAAGTTTGAAGACCTTTTTATATACTCAAGAGTCTCTTTACTTCCTCTTTTTTATGTCTATTGTCTATTCACATTGTATGTGCATTTTTCACCCACTGGCGACCCCATGGTTTGCCTTTTCTTCCTTTTTTTGTGGGAGAGCTTTATATATGAGGAAAATAAACTTTGTCACATTAGCTACAATTTTTTTTTCTCCTTGTGGCTTATATTTTGACTTTGCTTATCATTTTTCAGTAGAAAATTTGCTTCTTTTTCTATAATCAAAATTTGTGTGTGTGGGGGGGTGCACTTGATTTTATGTAATATCTAGAAAGTCCTTCTCAGTCCTGATATTAGGACAGATTGTTTTATATGATTCTTTCTAGCAACAATGTGTTCTCGTTTTTTAAACAGTCAAGTCTTTGATCTATTTGGAACTTACCCAGATACAAGGTAGCCAGTAGAGACTGAACTTTACTGCTTTGGTCTAGATGATTCTTAGTTATCTTGACACCACTTATTGAATAATATAATAATATATTTTTGCATCAGTGAGCATTAGTTGACAGCACACTATGTGCCAATCATAATCATCTCTCCTATTTAGTGAAGGCTTATTATGTGCCAGGCACGGTGCTAAGCACTTTACATTTAGTCCACACAATACCAAGTGAAGTGAGGTGAGATGGAACTTCACTTTTCTAACTTGATTATTGCAACAGATACCTAATCAAGTTAGAAATAGCTGATGGCATCCTGGAGAAGGCAATGGCACCCCCACTCCAGTACTCTAGCCTGGACAATCCCATGGATGGAGGAGCCTGGTAGGCTGCAGTCCATGGGGTCGCCAAGACACGACTGAGTGACTTCACTTTCACTTTTCACTTTCATACATTGGAGAAGAAAATGGCAGCCCACTCCAGTGTTCTTGCTTGAAGAATCCCAGGGACGGGGGAGCCTGGTGGGCTGCCGTCTATGGGGTCGCACAGAGTCGGACACGACCGAAGTGACTTAGCAGTAGCACATGGCATCCTGGACTTGGGAATAACGAAAGAGATAGAAAGGTAAAGTAGGACTTGTACTTCCGGCAGCCTGGGGGACTAGATCCACAGAATGGCTCTCTGGCCACATAACAGTGAGATCCTAAATTAGATGCAATTCCTAACACATTGTTGGAAGGATGTGAAGAGGATTCAGTATTCCTCCATTTGCATGCAGGCTAAGTCTCTTCAGTCGTGCCTGACTCTGCAACCCCATGGACTGTAGCCTGCCGGGCCCCTCTGTCCATGGGATTGTCTAGGCAGGAATCCTGGAGCAGCATTCCATGCGCTCTTCTATTCCTCCTTCTACTGCCGTTGAATCATGAGCTAAAACCTAATATGGAGTGGTGAGCAAGAGGCAAGGGAGTAAGGAAGGATTTCCCTGAAAGTTAACGTCAATATCAGATTCACAGTCAACAGACTAAATCTTAGGCCAGGGGGAAAGTGGCTTTTACTGAACCTGAGAATGCCCCTTCAAAAGTCCTAAGCAACTGCTACTCCTCTCCAGGGATAAGCATCCTCATGTTAAATTTCCCGCAGAATAAGCTCAAACAAGCATGACTTCACAATCAAAGATCATCACACACACAAGGAAGTGAGCTACCAAGAGCAAGAGTCAGCAGAAATGATGCCCATCAAATTTAGACCCGTAAAGACTTTAGACTTCGTATTTATGATATATAAGAATTTTAAAAATTTAATAAATAAAATTTAATCACCTGAAAGGGCCAGGAATAACCATGATAAATTAAAGCAATGCATTAAAAAAAAATAGACTGACTTGGAAGAGAACCAAATCAAATGCTTAGAGATAAAAGGTACAATTGTTGACCTTAAAAACCAAGTGGATGAGTGGCACATCATTCTTTTAGAGCTGAAGTCAGAATTAGCGAACTGGGAGAGAGATCTAAAGAAATTATTTAACCATCAGCTCAGAGAAATGAAAAGCTTATAAGAGAAGTTCAAGACATGGAAAATAACTGAGAAAGTCTCTGCTGCTGCTGCTGCTAAGTTGCTTTAGTTGTGTCTGATTCTGTTTGACCCCATAGATGGCAGCCCACTAGAATCCCCGTCCCTGGGATTCTCCGGGCAAGAACACTGGAGTGGGTTGCCATTTCCTTCTCCAATGCATGAAAGTGAAAAGTGAAAGTGAAGTCGCTCAGTTGTGTCCGACTGTTAGCGACACTATGGACTGCAGCCTACCAGGCTCCTCCATCCATGGATTTTCCAGGCAAGAGTACTGGAGTGGGGTGCCATTGCCTTCTCTGAAGAAAGTCTCTAATATCCATTTAATTGGAGTCCTAGAAGCAGAATATAGAAAAAGTTGGGGAGAGGAAATGGTTCTAAAAATTGATGGCCTGGAATTTTCCAGAACTCAAGGGTATAATTTCATAAGTAGAAGGAGCACAGCCTTTACTAAGCAGGGTGTTTTTTTTTTTCAATCCTTACCTAGATATACTCTGGGGAGACTGTAAAAAACATCAAAGACTTAGTCTTAACCTTGGAAAAGATAGACCATTCATGCGAGATCAATTATTAGGCTGAAATGACTTCCTAGTAACTACAACTGAAGGTGGGAGTCAGTGGAACAGTATCTTTAAAAGTTTTTATTTAGTTAGTTTTAATTAAAAAATTTTTTTTGGCCATGCCACTTGCCATGTGGGATCTTGGTTCCCCGACCAGGGATTGAACTCATACCCCCTCCCTGCATTGGGAGTGCAGAATCTTAACCACTGGGCTGCCAGGGAAGTCCCTGGAATAGTATCTTTAATGTGTTAAGAGAAATGAGAGACAGAGAGAGAGAGAGAGAAGGAGAGGTTAAGATTGAGAAGACCAAGGCTGACTTGACTCATTTAGGCCAAGAGCCTATAAAAAGGCTCAGAGATAGGAATGCCCAGGTGTTTTTTGTTTTTTTTCTGAAGGGAGAGTAAATGACGGAGGGCTTTATATATTAGGATGAAGAGTGTGATAGTACATGGTTAGGGGCACTGCTGCCTGTATTTGAATCCTAGCTCTGCAGTTTACTAGCTCCCTCCTTGCTGTGCCTCTTTTTCCTCATCTGGAAGTGGGGATAATTACAGTACCTATAGCAGAAGGCTAACGAGAAGTCCATGACTGGATATCTTTTAAACATTAATTGAATTTTTAAAGATAATGCAATGCCTAGACGGTGGTAGGTGCTTAAAGAATGGTGATGCCTGTGCCCTCCAGGAATCGACAGCTGGATCAACCTGAGCCGTGTGGACCCGGATGCGGAGGTGCAGGGTGAGGTCTGCCTGGCCGTACAGACGCTGGAGGACGTGCGGGGCCGTTGTCTTCACTGTCACGTGCTCCAGGCTAGGTATGGTCATGATGGGGGTAAGGTTGGGGTGGGAGGTGGTCTGAGAATGAGCAGGAATCCACTGGACTCCTCCCAGCTGCCTTGAGACCACCTCACTCCTGAGATACTTCTGGGCTCAAAACCGACATTCTTTATAAGGCAAATAGTCCAAGCTCACCAGGTTGCAAGTTTCTTGGGTTAAAGCATGAGCAAAATCTTTGTTGGGTCCCCAGTGACCAGCAACCAAAGGCCAGATACTCAGAATGACCAGGCAGATG